>JBAMHV010000023.1:13156135-13191703 GCA_037177535.1 Pseudomugil gertrudae
AAATGAATCAATAAAAAAAGCTAAATTATAATTTTGTTATGTAATGCAATGTTTTTAATTGAATTGATTTAAAAACCAAACCTCAGTTTTGGACCAATAAAAGCAGTTTGCTGATGAGCAGCAGGGGGAATAACCTGTCAACAGGTCCAGAAATCTGACTGAGAGTCAAAGAAAACACCAGATTTCGGTGATTTCCTCAAAGAATTTTCCACAAATATTATTTCATCAATGAAGTAACAGATAAAATATTTAACATTTGTTCGCTTGTCAATATTTAGAAAACAATGTCATGATTTGTATAACCTTTTTATTTAATTTCAACCTATTTCAGTGACAACTTTTTTTCCCTATACTATAATGAGAGAGTGTGGATAAATTTGAGGACGACTGTATATATGTATTTGTAATATTTCCTGCATGCTTTTATGCATATCCTCCTTTATTTGATCAGAGCGTTTGAGATTTCTTACTGGGGCAATGTAGCCCCTGGCTTTATGTGATTGGCAGTAAAGATGGACAGCACTGAGGTAATGTCCTGTGCTCTCACAGGGGCAGGAAGCATAGGGGCAGCCTCCTTATTTTACCACATCTACCTAAACCCTTTCAACCAATGGCGACGGTGATTTAGTGTGCTGATAGCCTGGAACGCCACTCTGTGGGTGTGTGAAAGAGAGAGAGAGAGAGATTGGTTTATCCAAAGAATCACGCCTGCTTTCACCTTCAGGTGAACATCAATAACACATTTTGTCATCAAGGTATGTTTGCAATGGCAAAGGGGTGAAGTGAGTTCAACGCTGCTGCTGCCGCTCTCCTGGGAAAGGCCGCAGGGCAGCATTTCACAACCTGCCATCACTCGCTCCCAAAACAGCACCTTACCTCCAACGTTCAAAGCCTTTGCTGCCCCTTTTTAATGAGATTTATTGTTTGCTAAATTAGGCTGCCCCTAGAGCGTGATGTTCATCCAGCTGTAAGGTTAACAAGCGCACCAGCGATGCACGTTTTTGTGTTACAGCCTGTTGTTTAAGTCACTCTTTAAGGTATAATGAATAGGTGTGGCCCCCATCGCATTGAACGTTGGCAGAGCAACTGGCTTTTCGACAATCAAACAATGCTGTAGCTGACTGCTAACAGTGATGTTCTCCTAAGTAGTGGCTTGAAGTATGTTACGCTTTGTAGTACTTTTGCGTACATCAGACGTTCTGGCTAATATCTTTTCCCTCCTTTTTGTATGCACGCGCTCAGACTCACTCATGGACCCCAGGTTGTTTGCAGAGAGAATTAGCCGGAGGCATCAGCCTGAGTGTACAGTACACCCGTTTGGTTTGACGCCAAATCCCCAAATAAGGGTTGGTGTACACGGCAAAGCTCACTTTGATGAACAAAGCAGGGCAGACTGAAAAGATCCAGGCTGTGTCATTGATTCATCCAGGCTTAAAGAAGGCAGCTGATTGCAGACGTTGTGACAATAGGGCTGTAATCTCAATATCAATAATTACATTCTCGCCCATGTCTGCCCTGCGCAGTTAAACACACACAGATACAAGCACAGACACACTGGTGGGAAGAAGATCAAAACAGTTCAGGTGAAAGGAGGAGGAGAGTGTGAAGGGTCTGCCCTATAAAATATTCATAGCTTCTTCATTTAAATCAATTCAGCTCTACAGGGGCAGTCAAGCATCAACTGTCAGAAATTGAGCTGGGCCTGTTGTAATCACTTCTTTACTTATTTCTGCAGATGACTTGTTCGCAATGGGCTCTGCATGGCTAGTTCACCAGCACACTCTCCCCTTTCCCATCTCTCCAGCCCATCTCCATGTTTTATCCCCACCCTCCCATGATGGAACACACTTAAATTCATCTGGGTATTGAACCGTGGACATTCATCATCCCAGAATTCATCTGCAAGGCATTTTCATTCTCAAAGTGTCTCTTTTCTCCCACACACTTTATCTAACTCTCCCCCCTCTTGTTTCCATCTTCGAGGTGGCATTCTCTGCATGGAAAACCAGAGTCGAGCATTCGGTGTCACGATTAATCTTTAATGCTTGCCTGCCCTAATTTTCCTCATATTTTACAAGATCTTTTACCATCTACTCCCCTTTTTCCACATTATCTGCTATATATAAAGTGATTACATCGCATGTTGCCGTGTTTCATCAGCTGCAGAGGCTTTCTGGCTGCCTCTGCCTCCTCTGTGCTCTCAGGCCACTTACTCCAGGCCAAAAACACAGGATTGTTGCTTCCACCTACACGCTTTCCTCCCCACTTTCCCTCTGGGGATCCGTGTTAAAATCACATGGATGACAACTGTGCGCACCTCTAGTACTTCACACACACACATAAACATCACAGTAGAATGTTCTCCTATTTTGAGAGTGGGACAGCCAAGAAAATAGGGTAGAGGTTAGTGTGCTAAAAATACAGGAGCCTGGCAGTTCTGCCGGGGCAAAAAATAGCACTGTGTTGCTGCCGTCTCAGTCAGCTTTGTTAATGGAGGAGTGAGAGGGAATGCTCTGCTAATGTTTTGTGTTTAATGCTGGAAACAAGTTCTTAAGAGGCAAGAATCAGTCAGACTTAACCCTATTTATCTGCTACACACAAAAACTCTGTGAGAAGTGTAAGGGAGCCTCAAAATATCAGGTGATCTTGTCAAGGTTATTGACTGCAGCATATATGTAGGGGAGAAGTCAAGCTCTTATTGTATGTCTTGATTTATGGAAGCACGTTTGTTGAGAAATATTAGATATCCATATTGTGTGTCTTCGCCTTATGTCATCTGGGCCCAGCCCCTGTTAACCCGACTCAGTCTGGTCCCACTCTGTGGCTGAGCAGCCAACTCTCCTCTTTCCCACAGTCCCTTTGAATCATTTCATATTCATTATGTGTTTGGCTGTGGCCCGGGCTCTGACATTTGACTCTTAAAGACCCACCTGGGACTGAGATGAAATGGACTGCCAACAGTGTGGTGGAGGTGAGATGGAAGAGTATAGTGGTGGATAGTGATGGATATGACGGCATGTTTGACCAAAGGAGGCGAGCAGGCTCAGATTACAAGAGGCTTGTTCCTTATTACTCTGTTTGTGGGATGTTTGTGGACAGTGTTAGCAAAGAGGTGCCCTGTAGCTGCGCAGCTTTAGAGTGGTGAGCAAGTAGAGACTGGAATAACTGAACCCTTTTTTCTTATGATGATGCAGCCTCTAATTTTCAAATAGACTATTTCAACATCTTTGTGACCTGCTTTCTGTTATAGACCATTGCTAGTAAGGTACCCAGGTTATAAAGAGCTGTAGTTGTCAGATGTCCTGTCCTGTCAGATGATAAAGGGCTCTCGTCATGCTAAGAGCAATAACTGCGTCATCATCTTGTAATTTTGCAGCTTCACAATTAGTCCTGGTGACGGGTTCAGCTGATGACCTGGTCTCTGTCATTCATACCCAATGACAGAACACAAGATGATGCTCTTGGCAGGGGTAAAACTAAACACAGGAAGGCTTCCATCCCTTCTTTATTTGTTTAGCCTGGACGTTCTTCAGTTTGGGAGGAGAGTGGTATGAAGAGGAAATATGTTGCTGTACAGCACATTGAGCACCGAGGATACATTCTGTAATTTCATGAGATTTTTAACAGTAACCTGAAGAGAGCTTTTTATAGTTGACTTAAAGACCTGAAAGAAATGCATTAGAGAGGATTGAGATCCATACAGTGTATGATGAAGATGCTTATTCTTTTTAGGCCATGAAACGATGCGGGACATAAATTAATTGCTGTTAATCAGTCAGTGGAAATATCCCATTTTAAAAAGAAAATTGTGCACACTGTTGAGGGTGTTTTTGTCTTTTTCAAGCTTGATTTGAATAATGATGATAATTGTTGTTCCAAATGAGATCTGCTGAAGCAAACATTGAACTTGCACAACTGATCACATAAACTCACAGCTGTTTCTGCTGCAGGGAAAGAAACAAGGATGACCCTATTTGACATTTCTCCATTTTTTCTTCATACAGCCAAAGCAGCTTGCTGGATCCTCATCCTTAGTTTGAATTTAGTAATGGCAGCGCAACACACAGTTCTTATTAAAGTGTATTTTTCCACCTAACCTATATTTCCTACCATCTGATTGAGTGCACACAACCTTGAACATGTGTTCTTGTCTGGATAAGGATAAAATGTATGATTTATTGTTTTTGTTTACCTTTTCAAAGGTTAAATGTGCCTTTTATGTAATGGTACCATTGTTGCACCATTGAAGCAAATGCCCTCAGCAGAGGTAAATTCAGAAGTGCTTTAGCTCTGATAAATAGGCTACCCCCTTTTCTCTTCCTCTTCCTCTTATTCAACCAGCTGACTAATGAAAAATGTGACAACACTTCTAACCAGAGTTGTCAAGTGGCACAGCGTGGCGCTACTATCTCCTTGCTGTTCAACAGCACCACCATGCCGCGACACCCCTCTTTGCCCTCGCGCCATACGTGGGAAACCTTTCGCACAGCACTGTTGCCACTGTGGCAGTTCCACAATAGAGCTGGATTATTGTGTCTGGGTTGTCAGCACCTCTCAGCTGAAAGAAAATGAGAGGGAGGTTAGGGGAGAGAACGAGAGAGGCAGATCTCAGACCGAGGGACGGGAAGGGAGGGCTCCGGGAGAGCTGGCATTTTCAAACAGTAATCTCTGTGGAGGCTTTCAGGGGGTTTAATGTCATATTTGGCCTCTGGATTTTTGCCCTTTTCTCCTTTTGAACAAAAAAGCAGCTGAGAGTAGATGGCAAGGGAAAAGAATGAGGAAATAAGGAAAGGGATACAACAGAGACAGGAGAGCTTTGGCTCAATGACTGATATTATTTGTGCTGTAGTGCGACTGATGGGGACTTGGCCTGTGTCCAGTAGCTGCCAACAGGCCAGTGATGGTAAATTGAGTCTGGTACAGAATGACCTATATCTCCATCCTATTTAGTACATTATAGTGTCACTCTTTACTTGGCTGTGTTTTTTTTTTATAGCTTTTGTGATTGATTTTCTATTATGTTTTTTATGAGTAAATGTCCAGCGTTAGCCTTTATGTTTAGATCCTAGTTTCCTTTTGATTTGTTTGTTTCCATTTAAAATATCAGCCTGTTGCATCTGTGTAAATTATAAAGAGTTGAGAGATGTGCTTTGGCAATCCAATCATTGACTTTTCCTAAAGTAGTTGGTGAGTAGTCCAGTTACCCAAATTTTCTCCTCCAAGCTAAAGTCCTGTGTGATTTATGGATTGGATATAAACCTGTAATTAGAGACATGTCCCTGTGATGCAGCACTGATCAGCTCGGTTGCCTCTTCATGACTTTTCCTGGCTGCGTATACAAATACAGTACCATTCCCTGTCTTTGCCACCCTGGCTCGTCTTCCTCTCACTGGCCGCTTCTAATGAACCTCCAACACGGCATGCATCCTGAAGCTGGCGGGAGCAGAAATCTGCTCCTGCACATATGCTGGCTAAAGCCTTTCATGTCGGTAATCCCCTGCATCGGGAAGAGCTGCATGGGAATCCTGGTCAGCTGACTTTAAAGCGAGAGGAAAGGGAGGAGGAGCTTCTGCAAGGTTGAAGTCTAAGCCCCCCTTCCGTAAAGCCTGCTGGGATTCTCCATGGGCTTGACATAACCAACCTCACCTGCCCTCACAGCTCAGCGGGAAGCTCCATCACTGACTTCCCCTGAGCTGGCCTACTTGGGACTGTTTGATCTCATTGTGGAAGGTGCAGGCTTGCCCGCTGGCTGGCAGGCAGAGAGAATTCCTTGATGCTGGGGGTTGGAGAGGTGGAGCAGGCTTCAGTGGAGAGGCTTAATAACTGTATTAACATCGGTGGCTCCCCAAGGACGCACGCCTACATGCCTCTCACTTTTAATGCTCTGGCCTAATTTTCTCTCTGCACCCGTTCTCTTTTTAGTTTAGTTTTTCAGTAATTTAGAAATAAAGGTATATTAAACACAGTCTGGCTTTGTGCACCATTTTTTGTTTTTATGCAATTCTTTGATTTCCACTACTAGCACACCCAGTAACTCCACTTCCTCCATCTCCTTATTATGTCTTCTTTTTCTATATTAATGAGCCATTCTGCTGATGCTACTCATTACTGATTAACGTTATTTCCATTGTTGTGCTAAATTATTGCCCTCCCGTCTGTAAAAATGGCATCAGAGATTTGTGATATTAAATTACATTTTGAATAAAAGAACTGTAGTTTTTCATCACCTGTGTTTGCCGCCATTCATGACAGTTCCCCATATCCCTTGAATTATACATTAGATTGGGTTGAATAATTGATTGGCCTCACTTAGCTTAATGGACAGAGTTAACTGGAAGCTGTATGTGCTTCTATTGCAGTGCAACTGGGTCACAAAAAATAAGGACCCAGTCACCCCGAGGGTCATAATGAGGCCCTGGACACAAACCCGAGAGACCCAGCAGTCTGAAAAGGCCAGCTGGCTGGGGGTTAACTGGATCCCAAGGGGAAAGAGGGCAAGAGGGGGAGCTGGAAGCATTCACACTAAGTTCTCCTGAAGGCTAGCTTCTAGTTACTTCCACTCAGTCTTGCTCACTATCTATGTCCCACACACACAGGAAGAGGAGATTTATTCAGGTGTCCATGTTAGAACTTTAACTGAACCCAAATCTCTTAACAACACATTGCATCCTCACTGGGCTATCAGGCTTATGATGTGTTGAAAACATCTTTGTGCCCTGTAGCAAAATTGTCAAAGTAAATTTAAATATGTTTATCGCTTCAATGCATTGTAGGGATTTTAGGCCAGTGTCATGTTCAGTGCTTGTATACTGTAATCATGCCCTTTTAGAGCCAATACAACAATTTCACATCCTGTTTTAGTTGTTGCACATTGTTATGGATTTATATAGATAGATATCTTGAGGCATGTTTATTCAAAGGCTGCATTATCCACCTACTAACAAATATGTCCTCAATATTGCATTCATTCTATTATCTGTTTTAAAGGGAGAAGATCTGCACTGTGTCTCTGTAAAACCAGTCTAAAGGCTGGTGGGCAGCCATATCACAGGAAATGGTGTGTCTTTTGTGTATGTGTGTTGTGATCAAATGGCTCCCCCCAGGCTACAGTGAAAGGTCAGGGATCCATGCAGGAAATTAGTGTCTGCAGAGGCACAGACAGCGCACACACACAGAGAGGGTAAAAGCATAACCCATACCCGAGGAAGTTAAACATGTCCTTCATTAAATTCTAGTAACATCCCACTGCACTCCTTGATGACTGCCTGTTCTCATCAGCCATTTGTCCTAAGCACACAGCAAACCTAATGTCTGTATTGACAGGCACCTGCTCCAACCCCGCCCCCCCCCCTTTTTTTTTTTTTCACTTTTTGCATTAGCACTGACACAAAAGACAAATGATTCTGCCTTTTCCCGCCCACCCATTCACCCCTCGCTCTGCCCAAATCTTCCACTAAGGAGCCCCCTGACACAGCAAAGCAGATATCTGAATCAAGTGTGTGTCATCGCTCATCATTAGTGTGGATCAGCATGGAAGCAGCAGCTGCCGAAGCAGCACTTAGGTTGAGGTATTTATGCAAAACACAAAAAAAAAGTGACTCAGGTGTGCCGCCAAGTTAGGATCCAATTTAACTACGCCTCAACATAATAACATGTATGACCTAAACATGTGAAAACTGATCAGAGTATGGTAATGTTGCTTTCTGCTTTACCAGTGCCCGAATAGCTTGTCTTCCTTTCGTCTGACTATTTAAACTATTTCAGCTGTCTCCCAGAGGTCTTTAGGCCATTTTAACCCCTGGGCTGACATTGTAGCCCCCTCAGCTCGTGGCATTATCAAGGTCCTTAACAGAGCAGTGACAGGATAATGGCACACCTGCTGCATCTTCTTCTCCACATCTTTGGAAATTTCTCTTCTTACATTCACTTTAATATCCCTTCAACTCAAACCTAACAGTACTTGGAGGTCATTTATGAAGGGAACTGTAGTTATGTTTCTCTTTTAAGGTGTCAGAATGCACATTAATCTGCTGAGCTTTGAAGGCAGAACTAATGTGCAAGCAAGTATAACTATTGGCTCTAATTCATGTTAAACACGAAGTGACAAACCTAGAGTTTAAAGGTTTTTTTAGCGAAATGGTCCGGTGAGAGGGCAAATTATCGAGCATCACTGAGCACATGATCCCATCCACTCAAGTCACGCACATGCTGCACCCGCGACCCTCACCCCCACTTCCACTGTCACGCTCCTTCTCTGAAGTTGAGAAGATCAAACCCTCGTAATCTATTCCCCCGCGATTGAGTATTGTGTTATCCACTGAGAGGGGGGGAAAGGAGGAGGAGAAAGGGAGAACATGTGTTGAGAAAGGCAGTTTAACATTACAAAGCCTGTCCCCGGTGATCCTCTTTTCTCCACAGGTCCTCATGTGCCTCTTCTTTCTTCCTTCTCTCTTGATCCCTTGTTCAGCTCTATTTTTTTTTAAATTTCCACCTCCTCTTTGGCTCTTCTAGGTCCACTTCAGCTCTCTAATGCAAATAGCCCTTTGCTCTCTCCATATTTATGACCCCGTTTCCTCCACTTCTGAATATGCGCTTAAGTATGGGGAGCCTTGAATGCTGCCAGTCACATTGGATTAGTGAGTGTCAATGGGTAGATAACCTCTCTGTTAGAATGAGTGAAGAGCAAACACTCGAGCATAAGCATTCATGACAGTCCTTTGGCCTTCAAACACTGAGAGGCACTGTGTGTGGCACTCGGCCCAATAAAGATGAATAGGGTCTGGTTAATGTGTGTAGGTGTAATTTCAGCGCATACACATTTGTGTAGGAAATACATTTTCAGGGATTTCTTTCCCAGTGATTGTTTTTAGTTGCTCAGGGCAGAAATGTGTTCATGATCTCCACTCTAATTCAAATCATCTGTCTCCAAAGCTTGCATCCGTAAAGTTTTTCTATGCTCATAACCACTGCTCTATATTTAATGTCTTTCCCAGCAGCCATTTCTTCATCATTACTTTGTTACAGAAACATTTTCAGCAATGGAGAGAAGCAAAGCTTCTTTGTAAGTTAATATGATTGTAAATAGCTTTTTGACTGGCCACACAGTGAGACTCTGGTTTGGGTGGCCCAGGTTTAGTAGTGCTTTGGCACTCCTGGTATGCATGAGTGAAAAGCATGCACGCAGTCATCCACTCGGGGCCCAGTTGCAACGCAGTGTGGAAGCTTAATGTATTGTAAAGCTGTTTTCCATCAAGTTGAATCAGAAGCATTTGTGAACATTTTGGAAAGGTCTGTGGTTTCACTCGTGTACGAGTTCCTGTTATGATGACCTTGGTCTTGAATTATGCAGTTAAATTTCCCAGCTGTATGATTCTCCAGGAAGGGTGTGTTATCGAAGATAAAGGGAAGTTATACTGACGTTGCATTGAAGCAAACATGCCACCATGCACAGCCTTTATTTTACCAGCTTTTGAAATTGTCTACCTTGTCACAGTTCCCTCTTTGTTCTTACACCACTCTTATCTTTCTCGTAAGACTTCTCCCAACAACACATTCTCAGTGTCTTCCCTGATTAGCAACAAAGCACAACTGATGGTATACAACTAATAAGCTCCTATAAATAACTTGTTCAGTAGCTGATCCACTGCAAGCTAACATTCCCTTTATTCATTATAGGGATTAAATGCTAATCATAGGCCCACACCTCACTGACACTCCAGCCTTTGCTCACAATCCCAACTTAAGCCCCCCTCACTGATGTTTCTTACGTTCTCACGCGCAGTCTTAACAGAATATTGTGCTTTCACTCAGCTTTACAGGTTGCTTAAACCCTCCACTGTCCCTGAACACATCCCAGCATCCTCTAGTCGATAAGGGCTGACTTTTGCCCTCTTTTGCCCACCATCATGTCCCACACCATTAACTCATGCCAGATAACTCGGATCACCCTGGGGCATGTGCCAGCTTGTATCGTCCTACTGTCACTCAGCAGGCATTGGCAGCTGCTGGGTTAAGGTAGACTATCTAACTTATGGTTACAAGTGAGCGCTGTTGCCAGGGATTCAAGTGGTCTTATCCCAGCAAAGCAGCACTCTATGGATGGGTTTTTATAAATTTATTTTCCAATTAAATCTATAAATATTGCAGCACTGACTGGAATATTTGTGGTGTTGCTGTCCTGTGCTTTGTCAGGAATCTGTAATTAATTGTTCTACGTCTGGCATGTGGCAGCAGCAGCTACCATTGTTAACATGAAGTCTGAAGTCTGGTCACCTTTGCCATCTGCTCAATCACTCGCTGCCCCTTTCCCTCCTCCTCTTCCTCCACAGTACCTACATTCTATTTTGTCCACACATGTTCTCATTTCTGTCTCCATTTGCTGGCAAGCACTGATAGCAAAACCTTGTGTGTTGTTATTTCAGAGGCCTGGCAGCACAGGGAGAGAAAGAAGGGTTGTTTTGGGCCCCTTTTAGAAGGACTCGAGAACATGGTGGGGCCTCTGTGCTGATAAAAACCAGGTCTAGCTTAGACAAGAACATGCTGACATTCACACGCACAGGCTCTTACACTAATAGATAAAACATCCCAATGCGCACATTCAGCTTTTGTTATGTATGCATGTGCGTTTGTTTTGGTTGGGTTCCTTTGCAACAAACAGGAAAATTGCATATTGTATGCACTATATATGTATGCAAAGAACCACTGGGTCAAGCAGATGAAAGGATTCCATAAATTACTAATGCTAAACAAAATCTGTTTTTTCCCCACTTTGTTTCCAAGGCAAACATGGCTATTTCCTGGTTTTGGGGAGGGATCGTCACAACAGGCCAGAGCAACTCCTTGCTCTGCACCACCTTGCCCTTTGGCCTTTGCTCAGGCCCTCATTCATCACTTTTGCAACACTCTAGATGGGAAGTTATTTGGCTTCAGTTTGGAGGGCCATTCATCAAAATTTGAATCCCGGAGTTGGTGCAGCCTTCAAAATGTGATGCACAATTCAAAATCAAGTTGTCACATCAATTTCTGCACTGTCTGCACTATTTGAATATCCACAATGTTTACAAAGCAACTGGCTGTCATCCCTCTGAAACATGGACCACAGCAGACACTCCTAAGTGGAAGTGATGTGCTCTGTACCGCAGGAAATGATAGTAGTGTCGGACTAAACTCTTGAGTTTGATCCGTATCTTTGCTTGTTTTGCCCTGAAAACAGTGTGGCATCAAACTTAAGAATGTATATCGTAACAAATAGTGTTGTAGGTATTACTGAACAACTATACAAAATGTTTTCCTTTATTACATTTGTAAAGTTTGACGTCTGATTGATGTCAGAACATCCTCTTTATATCAGCCTTTCTTTGAGATGTCAAGCTGTGGGCCTGACATGAAGCAGCTTACTTGGAGCACAATAATCCTCCTCACTTGGCATCATAACAGTGGAAGCAGTGACCAATGGCCTGCTGGCCTGAAATACTTCAGCAAATTCAGTAGTAGCAAAATATCGACTGATCAAATACTGACTTAAAGGCCTTTGCAGCTCACATGAGCACCTTGATTTTTTTAAAGCTTATTTTTAATCTATTTTGAAGTCAGAATTTGAGGAATGACAGAAGCATTTATGTCATGATGGAGGGTTACCTCACATAAGAGGCAAGTTGTAAGAGGAGGATGTCAGACTCAATAAGGGGCTCAAGTATAAATAAGGAGGAAATGAAGGGGGGAAGAGGTGGGAGAGAATGGGCTAGATTTGGTTACAGTGAATATAGGAGGCGTGAGGCTTGCTGTCAGCTCTCCTGCCCCATGTTAACCTCCACCAGCTCTCCTCCTTCAAGTTCTGTGTGTTTTCACTAATGCCTGCTTGCCCTGCCATCACATTCCTCCCTTTCTCTATCTAATAACTGTTCACACTCTGTGTTTAAATACAAACACATCCCACCGGTGCTCTCCTCACAGCTGTCAGTCTGTGCGTGCCTGCTAGCGTGCGATTGCATATGCCCGCCCTCGCCCCAGCTCGTATTCAAATGGCATGCGAGGCTTTGCTGTCAGTCATCAGCGTGAAGTGAGCGAATGGCGCCCAATCCATTTTCAGCAGAGAGCTGTTATGACTCTTTGTTAGAGAATGGCAGGATTTCCCTGTAAGCAAGGAAATAGTCCCATTTCCTCTTTCAGTAATTGAAGAGTGCTGACAAAGCATTCCACATACACACGTGTGTGTATTATTTTCTCTAGTAGTTAAACCTTCCTGCATGAAAACTAGAAATTAAACTGGACATTTAACTTCACTCTGTAGTTCTACTCACTTAGTTAGTCTGATTCATTTCATATTACAAAAAATTAGACTGATCCATGTTCCTTTCATAAATTCTGTGAGGGGTTCTCTGTCCTTGGTGTTCCCTTATTAGGAATCTCACTACATCATCTTAAGCAGACTTCAAAGCTAACCTTAACTCAAGCGGCTTGTGGCATAGAGGTCTCATATGTCTGATGTTTCTTCTGCTGCATGAAAAGACTAATGGATAACTGTATGTTCATTCATGTACTTAACACATGGTTGGCATGTGCATGTGGATGCATGTGTCCAGTTAACCTAATGGAACCCAGAGAACACAATAGTCCATGGCTGAGTAGGATTCAACAAAGTGGAAGACCCCACACACACACACACCCACCCCATCCCTTCAGCCTTCATTTTCTCCAGTTCTTATTACCACTGTCCAGCCTGCCAGCCTGTTAATGTAGTTAGCTTCTCTCTAATGATGGTGAAATCTCATTAATATGCTTCACAGCCGGGCTCAGTAACCAGTGGGGATGAAGGTAATCTAATCTCAGAAGACTAGCCTACGGCTGAACCTCAAGAACTGCTCAGTTCCACCGGGCAAAGACCGCCCAGTGTACGGAGGGCTGATAATAACCAGTGGGCTTTTGTGTGAATGTGCATGTTTGTTGGTCTGGTTGCTTTTGAAGCGCTGATGTTAGCCAGGCTATCTCATGTCAGAATTACAACTGAGGCTAGTTCATCATGAGAATAGATTTCATTTCGGTCTTGTGCATATTTGGCCATTTAAGTCTAGCCCTGCAGTAATTGCTTATGGAGGATGTGACTGTGCTGGCTCGGCTTTGCTCTAAGTGCACTTGCAGTTCAAGATGTATGCAAAGTGAATTTGAAGAGCAGCATTAGAGACCACTCACACTTGAAATTAATTAAATCACCAATGTTTTGGCTCTAACTTTGAGAACACTTCATTGCATTAAGCTGTTAAGACACGTGGAGGCAGCTTGTGTTATAATCAGCGTCTGTGAATGGGGGGGGGGGGTGTTCTACATAAATTGTATATTATAGAACGGCTCGTGAATCATTCAGAATTGGTTGTACGTGATAAGTACATTTTGGAATTACAGAGGAAAGGTGTGTAAACGGTGGCAAATAATGATAATGTATCAGTTAAAAAGCTTAGCCATTTAAGAAAAGTTAGCTAAATTCTGGTTTTTGGAACCAGGTGTAATCAGAGTTGAGGCAAAGCTTCATTTGAGTCAATGGACCTTTTGGCTATTGAACACAGTGGCACGCAATGTTTGTTTATGCCTGATGTTCTGTATTGTTTACTACCATTGCTGGGACTGGTCTGACTACATACCAGACTGCACGCTTTAATTCAGCCTTCTTTCTGTTTCACATTTCTGTCTAATCAATAACTCTTTGCTTTTATCTAAATATTTGCCATTTTACTGGCTAACATGGCTGCATCCCTAAGTGACATTCTCTTTTTCTTGTGGCTCACTTTTGGATAAAGGAGTGATACTCTAACTGTACTTGAAGTATTGGTTACTGCGGTGACTTTGCCAGCTCCGGAGGGGCTCTGGCCTGGAAAACTTGCCAGTACTGAAATGTTGAAAGGATATCGAGGGAAGTTCTCCAGGCTAGAGTGAGTCAGTTCTTCCAGTGTTTAAGCATATGATTTTTTTTCTTCTTTGTGAATCACACAATAGGCAGGCTTGTATGATAGTTGTTGATCAGAGCTTGGATGCAGGCTGGTGTTGAATAATGCCTGGATGAGGGCTGCTGAAGGGCTAAGTAGCTCTCTGCTGAGCCTCTCTGTGTCTGTCTTTCCATCCACAGGCCTGCCATTGTATTGCTCCATGCCTCAGCTTGACAAGGCTCCAGAAGCCAGCCATTGTATTTAATTACAGGTCGCCAGCCCCCTCACAGACTCTTGTCCTTGTGTCCTAGATTTCCATGGCCGCTCTCATTAAGAGTGTACATTCTGTGTGTGTGTTCATCGATCTGTGTTTGTGTTTAATTGATGAAGCTTTTTAATGGTCATGTGAAAACCTATAGCCTGTAAGGCTTTTGGCATGAATGCAGTTTTATATATATATATATATATATATATATATATATATATACAGTATATATATAAGTATTTGTAAAGCATAATTTTTTTGTTTTGTTTTTGCTTTTTAAATGAATGCTATGATTAAAAGCTCTGTAGTCATCCTAATAATGCAGCTCTGTAATCATTCAAGAGAGACGGTCTACTGAATCTCTTTTTGCTAATGAGAAAATATGCTATTTATGTAACTACGGCACTGTTTAAGCCTAATTTGCTTGACATGAGTGTAGTGACTGCATCACCCAGTGGCATAGGCAACAAAGGCTCATCATGTCATCAGTATAATGGCAAAAAGCGGCAAAGCTTCTGTCCTTGCCCACATTCTGCCCTTTTTATCAAGTCGGCTGTGAATGAATCCATACAACCTCTGTAGAACCCACCTCCTATTTTCCCACCAGAAAAAGCCATTCCTAAATGTGACCACTTGTTTACACATTTTTATCTTTTAATTGATTATCTGCATTATTGTTTCCAGGTTTGCATGGGCTACTCGCATGTTAATGTGCCCTTTGTAACACTTTGCCTTTTTGTTTAACCCTGCTCTACTACCCTGTCTACTATCTGTAGCATAGGTTTTCATTCTGCTCTCTGAGACACCACGTGTGTCAAATATAGTGAAACAACACATTTTAGCCATTAATTCGTATTGACCCAATTACACTGGGAGCTCTTGTGTTTGATGCTGGTGTGAAAGTGGCAGAAGACATTAGGACCTCAAAAGTTACATGTTTTATTGTCCTTGTTTGAATTTGGTGTCACAGTTACATGTTGCAATGTGAGCTTTATTTGTGTATAGCTTTACTGTCCCAGATACCTGAAGCTCACCTGGACCCGATAAGCAGACTGTGGAGAGGCTAGATTTCAATACAGTGATTGTTCTTTTGTTTTTTATCTTTTATCTCTTGAAAATGTATTTTAACATGGTTATCAGGTTCGTTTAGATTGGTCTCTAAATGTAATCCGTATCTGCATCATCCGCTGCTTGTAAATGGAGACTTGCAAGCAGTGACTTGGACATAAACACTATAAAATGATGTGTGTGTGTGTATATTTTATTTATATATATATATATATATATATATATATATAATCTTAATCAGACACACATACACACTGCAGGAGGAAGAACTGTTGTCTTTTAACTGGAAGGTGGGGAGATAGATTCCAGGCTTCCCCTGGCTGTGTGCCGAAGTGTCCCTGGGCAAGACATTGAACCCCAAGTTGACCCCCTTTTAGGCTGTGTGAATGTGCTGTGTAGTGGAAAGCACGTTAAGAGATCAACATGACTGGAAAAGGGCTTTATAAGTAAAGGTCCTTCTGCCTCTTCACGTTTGTGTCTTCAGTATCTGCTCGCATTCAAGTGCTTCATCCTTTCAATAGAATACATTCTACTGAACAGTCTGCAAATACTATAATGTTTACAGCTATATCAAGTTACTTTTATGCTGCAGGGAAACTGAATATATTAAACAACTCTTAAAAATGTCCTGTCTCTTATTTAAGAAGTCCAAACTGCTTCATTTAATAGAAACTCATCTTAAAACTTTTCTGCAGGGTTTATGGACTTGTTGATTATGAACAAAGGAGTGAATGTGCTGTGAATGTGTTTTTATAATTGATTTAAGAGCTACTATAGAAGATAGTGAGGTCAAAGTCTGAAACAAGTTGCTTGTAGGCAGTTTGTCACCATAATCCCTGCCCATATGTTGTTAGCTTGGTTATTGTGCAGTTTACTAAATAAAGACTGTGTGTATTTAACCTTCTATTTACTGGTTTTATGTTGAATAAGTAAGATGAATTCTTCCTTTACCACCCAAACAAAAGACCCACTCTTACCTCATGTCTGGTTCCCAACAGGTTAAGGCTTTCACCAGAGACAAGTGTCATTTTGCATCACTTGCGACTGATTGGGTGTTACTGTTAAAGGGCAAATAAGGATTAGTGAGTGATGTTAAAACCAGTCTGAAGGATTCTGCTGCAGAAAGCCGTTGATCCTGCAGTATTTTGAAGTGCATATAATAGCTATGCAGTTTTTGAAAGTACGTCAGAGCTCTGGGACTTGTAAGAAGGGAGAAAACCAGTCTTTGAACTGTACTACCAATGCAGTCAGTTGTGGAAACACCCATAGTCAGAAATGCATAAATTTAGCTGCATGTAGGAATGCTACAGTATCCTGATGCACTGGTGCTTTACCAAACAGAAAATGTGTGTGAGTTGACACATTAAAGAGATTTTCCTGTGGCTGATCTAAACATACCTGATCCGGAAGCTGTCTTTGCATTTTCAGCTGTTTTTTATTTTCCATACATAGCTACAAGTCTCCTCTTTGTATTGGATGTATTAAACAGTGTAATGGTGTGCTCTGGGTTGCTTATATCAGAGCATACATGTGCATTTGTGACATTGTGTGCTTATCCCACCGCTATCGATTTTAAAGCTGAATATCTGTCAGGACTACATGTGATAGTGTTCACTAACACACTCTTGTTGCTCTTTTCTCTCTGCAGCAATAGAGACCCAGAGTACCAGCTCAGAGGAGATAGTGCCAAGCCCTCCCTCACCTCCCCCGCCACCTCGCGTCTACAAACCCTGCTTTGTGTGCCAGGACAAGTCCTCAGGGTACCACTATGGTGTCAGCGCCTGTGAAGGCTGCAAGGTGAGACTCCCGGCCTTCCTCTGAATCTGCCAAGCAAGCAAGATTTTCATCAATCTTATAACCTTCATGTGATTTACACTAAAGGAGAGAATAACATCTTTACTGCCTAAACCCAAATGATGGAAATATCAGCCAGGCCATTTTGGGTGTTTCACATCCTTGTGAGTTTTTTCTGTATTTAATGTTGGAATCTGATTTAGCACACTTGGTATCGTCACATGTTTTGTTGTGTAAGCATCAGTCAGGACTTGGTCTATTTGTGCTGGCCTCTTTTAACAGTCAAACATCATAAATAATCTCTATGATGGATATGCTTCTTATCATGCACAGTATGTGAAATTTTATCATCTGTACAGACTTTGCTGACGTGTCCACATATCGGTCATCTATACAGCGTTATTGCACAGGTGCTGAAGAGACCTACTTAACCCTACCTGCTCTGTTATCAGTTGATTGTTGCTGTGTGTGTGTATGTATGTATTAATGTGTGTGTGTGCATGGACACAGACCTCTTTATCTCACTGCTTCCAAGATGAGTTGTGTAAGCTCAGAGGACGATAGAGATGAGGAGAAAAGATCTGATAAGTCTAATGAAATGTTACCACAAGGTGCTAAGCTCATATACTCACAATGTCAACTTTTCAAAATTCATTCAATTCTGTGCCATCATAAAATTAGCAGGGAGATAAAGCTGTTGAGAAATAAGCAAGAGGCTTATAGAATCGAAGAATAAGGAGCAGCAAGTAGGGCAAAGAGAGGGAGTGTAGAATTGCAGAAAGAAATATAAGTGTATCGGTGCTTTTCCACTAGTACCTATTCTACCTGGCCTTACACGACTGCACCCAGAAACAGAGCGTTTCCATTAGGATTTGTCGTACCGTGCGGTTACATTTTACATTGTCGGGCCATGCGGGTAGCGTGACTTACACAGGCTGGCGTACATTGATTGGTCTGATGTGATCCAGGGTGTTTTGTCTTGCCCTCCGACGACTTCTCTTGATCTGTTTCATGAGTCTATTAGTTAAAAAGTTACTTCTTTTGTGGTGTTCGTCTTCTTCTGTGGTGTTCGTCTTCTTCTGTGGTGTTCTGCAGACTCCGCACAAAGCTTCTAGAAACCCCTCCCACATTAGAGGTTCGCAACTTGTAATGGAAAAGCAGTCGAGTAGAATATAGTACTGTCTGGGCTGGTAGAGTAGTGTGGCGTAGGTACTAATGGAAAAGCACCATATATAAAAAAGGTTGGACTAAAAGGTGTGAGTGCAGAGTGGGAGATAAGGGTGCAGGAGATCATGTAGATGGGATGCAGGGGTCGCAGCTGAACTCGCTGACACATGTTACACATGTAACCCTTTAACAAGAAGCCTCTCAGAGATCCATGAAACTTAAACTACTTCCCAAATGAAACATCTAAAACGTTAACATAAATAAATGCTGACCCTGCTTTATACAAGCATCCAAACTGCTTCACGCTTTGCTGCTCCACCCAGCTGAACTATTATTATAACACTTAATTTACAGGGGAAATAATTCATATATGCATCCATAATACAAACAGAAAAATGTTAACTTTGTGTTTAAAACTGAGAATGAAAATGTATGAGGAAGATCGTGTTTACTGGCCTCATCAAGACATTATTTCATTGTACCAATGGTGTAATGTTGTCAAATTTACTAATTGATGTGGTTTTAGAAATTGGTTTAATGCTTTAAAATTATGAAGCAAATTGGGATTTTACAGTAGTTAAGTGCTGTAATTTTAGTTTAATGGCAGTGAAACATGCATCTAGCAGCCAAATGTGTTTATATCATGACTACAGCCCTTTTTCCTGAGTTAACATTTATTAAGCACTTACTTTAAACTGAAAAATGTAACTAATCCAGTGTTTACAACAGTGGTTTCTGTTCCTAGTTAAACACTTAAAGGATATACACGAGCAGTACTCTTGTTATGGGGTCGTTTTTAAGACTCTAACAGTTTTATAAACCGAGATTTAAAACAAAGTACACGCTTTAAACTTTCAGTAGAGAAATGATTTCAGTAGTGATGCTTCAGTCAGCTTTTTGCCTACACTGGGGAACCTGCCACTATTGTAATTAAGCAACTACAAGAAAACTTTTGAGTTTAACTACTAACATCAGCTTGTCCCCCACCCACGAGCCTGCCCCACTCAATATCTGCAGTGCTAATTTAAAAATTCGGGGTGCCTTCTCTGTATCTCTTGACTTCAGAGGAGATGACTTGGCATAGGCATGTTCAATAATTCACGACTACAGGCATGCGAATGTATATGGTGTCTCATCTGAGACTGGGGTAAGTTGAGGGTTAGCGGCTTCAGCTTTGCTGCAGCATGCCAAACTACAAAGGCATTTCCTGGGGGCTGCAGCGAACTGAGGAAACAGGGGGCTCATGTTGAGCTGTGCTACTTGGAGACAGCTTATTCGTTTGTTGTTAAAGTTCTATCACCCGCACATACTTACCAGGAATGCACTTCTTTTTTGCCTGCAGATATTAACACTTGAGTATTAAATATGCATGCCCACCCCCTCATATTTATGTTTTGTCTTGGAGGCATGGCAGTGCGGAGAAGGCGATGTCTTTCTGATATACCCTGCAATGTGAGAAATGTGACCATATTTTAAAAAAAAAAATCCCCAGTTTCCATCCATGCAGAAACGTTCCCAGTTTGCTGTTATGTTTAGTTTTTTTTCTCTCGGATACAAAACATGTCTTTCTGAAGTATGAGTTAAGGCATTAGATGTGAAGTAATAAGGGCTGTGAAATGATAATCAAATGCATAGTCACAGTAGGAGGCTGGGAACACACGCTTAATCTGAGAACAGCTTGAAAGTCATGTAAGACGGGATTTCTGCACCTCTGTGTGAACCCGACAACCCCACATTTCCACCTTCTACTTAACGCATTTTCTCACACACAAGCAAAGTAGAGTGGTCTCATAACACACAGGTATACCACACTGATGCATGACATGCATAATCACAAATGTGTTGCTACTCCACACTCTGGTCTTCTTCTTGCAGCTCTCATCTCTGAACACAGTAGGGTGGCTGACTGGCTCGCTGAGGGCTCTTGTTGTCGGTTGGATTAAGCACTGATACAAAAAGAGGCTTAAGGGTTGCAGGAAGCAATGACTCCAAAACGAAGACAAGCGAGGGGGGTTGGGTGGGGCGGCCCACGAGCCAGCAGCTACTCTCAATCAGAAGATGCTGCAGGAGCCACCTGCTCCTCATGGTGGTTTCAGGAAGGAGTCGGTGAATCCCCTTGTGACACGCAGGTCAGGGTCGGGGCACTATCGGATCAAAGAGGCGATGATACGTGCACACACAATGACAACAGACTAATCCCTCTGCATCAACAGCCAGAAATAACATTAAAACTATAAGCCTTGTTGTCTTCACTTTGTTGTGTGCTCAAGCTTGTCTTTATTTCTTCTTGGGAGTCTGTCTAGGTATGTGGCAGAGGCTGAAAGCCACTTTATGTGCTTAAACTGATGCAGGAAAAACTAATATTAATTCAAATAAGGGAATTCTGCCCTTTTTTCCACTAAGGTGAAGCTAAATTTGCAGACGGATGTGATGCATGTTCAGAGTAAGACTCAGATGAGGTGTCCTGAATGTCCAATCAGTTCCTCTTAAATAGAGCAACAGAAACCATCAAGTGCAATGGACAAAATATAAATCCACAATGGTACTGTCTGGCTCAAAGAAGAAATCGTGACTGACTGTGTTCACTTCCTCTTTATAGGTCATCAGAAGCTGACTTGCTTCCGCTCTGTGGTAGTTTACAGGAGATGTGAGAAGAGGCTGGTGATCTGGGAAGGGCAAATTGTGAGCTTATGTACACCAGCCATCTGTCAACTAGCAAATCTAATCCCTGTGCATTGGATGGGGCTGCCTGGCGGCTCCCTCCCTAGCTGGTCCCACCCACACTTCTGCCCACCAAAACATGACCCTTTGCGTTATATCAGCCCTGACACTGACTTGTATTACATTACGCCAGAGCTCTGCTTGGCGAGTACTCACACAGTTGTACTTGATCTGAATGAACCTCTTTTTTTTTTTTTTTTTGGCACACGTGGGTTGTAAAAGCAACATGGCCACAGAGATGAATACTGATTTTTAGTAGATGTACATTATGAAGTATTGCTAAACGTTGCTCAGCACCTGATCAGCATTTACAATGTTTTAATAAACTACTAACTTTTAGTATAATTTAGTTTAGTCATCTTTAGCTGTTTAAAGTGTCTTGTGAGGATTTTTAAGGAGAAAGTAGAGTAGGCTACCTTGGGAGTGAAAGTACCAATGAAGGACATGTTACACTTTATGATTCATACTGGATTGATTCTGGACAAAAAGGCATTTCTTTATTGTCCTTATGCAACATTATCTTCCTCCGTCTGTCTCTGATAATATGCAGTTGGCCTGGATCTACAATTTGAAACGATCTTAACTAGGTCAGTTATGTGACACCCAGTAGCCCCGTGTCTTTTGCCCCAAAATCATTTCAATACAAGCGTCTGAAATAGAAATCAAGTGGCTGGGCAACCACAGGAGACTACTGTCAACACCCGCTCACCTCCCCCCACCCCCTCAAAAATAAACTAAACTACTGTCAAACATCAAACCCTAAGTACTGTGCGATGTGTTGTTAGCTGTCTGGGCCAATCAGCAATCACCACTGGTTTTCTTACTCACTTGAGCATGGTCAACTCGGTAAGCGGCTGTTCCATACGCTGGCTTCCAAGGTAAATGAAATGCCGCCATATGTCACAGATTAAGCCCTTTACTGACTTAAGTGCTTGATGGTTCAATGCCTTTTAACTGCAGCTGAGTGGTATATGGCCATTGCCTCTTTTTTTTTTTATGTCACATCTGAAGTTTGCAAGTTGGTCTAGTTTTTTTTTGCAGTGAATAAAAAGCATCACAAAGTGTCTCATTGGTGAAACTAAGACCAGATTCTGTACAAGAAACAGTCTAAACTAATCATTTCTTAATTTGTGCTAAAACAATTGGTGTCCATCATTCCTCTAACTCTTTTTTAATCTCCTCTCTGTCACTCAGGGCTTCTTCCGGAGAAGCATCCAGAAGAACATGGTGTACACTTGCCACCGGGAGAAAAACTGCATCATCAACAAAGTCACCCGCAATCGTTGCCAGTACTGTCGGTTACAGAAGTGCCTGGAAGTCGGGATGTCTAAAGAGTGTAAGCATGAAATTCCTGTTACTCACACATCCTGGCTGGCAAGAAGGCTACTGCTTTAAGACTCCAGAAAGCTCTAGATTCCAGCGTTTCATGACTTTTGTTCCTCTATGAGCATTTAAAAGATTATAATATTGGTTCTCGCGCATATCAGCTTTGGCTGTGATTCAGTACTTGTACTCAGTACTTCGGTATCAGATAACCTGCAGTATGTCATGATGCTTCTTTCTGGGTTGGGATATTGTTTACATATGCAAGTCGGTCACCTTTTTAATGATATTTAATTTAATTTTGAGATGAAATGAGAAAAGGCAACCGCGGTGCAGACTGGGAGGAACAGTCAGGTTGTCGCCAGACTTGGCAGGTCTCTGTGATGAATATGTTCTCACCTGCCGAGAGTGAAAGAGCAGGCGTCTGCTCCCATCATTGCACCCCGGGGGCTGTGTGAACATAAGCACACACATGCACACAAACACAGGCAGTCAGACTTGATAAAGTAATTGGTAGAAGTGTGACCATGGAGAGCTAAAAGGCCAGCAGGGGTTTTACCTTAGCTTCATCAAATGACACTGTTACTCACACAGCCACATGTGCCACTGTTTTACATATTATCAGTACAAATAAAAAGGGGTGTGTGTATTCAAATCACTGTAGATAAATGTTAGGGAATTAGACACATCACGTCCAAACAGAAAGCGTAACCCTTTTGTTCCCCTCACAGCCATGCTCCTGTGTAAACACACATACAGGCATCTTTTATTGTTCCAGCTTTCTGTGCCTCCTGTCTTCCCAGCGCTATTTACCTCATCCTCCTGCTACAGCAAGTGCAGGGGGCGCTCCCTATGCCGCAGCACTGTGGCTTACAGTAAAAGAAGTTATCCTCTGAGCTCCTTACCTTTGAATGGGGCCATTAATCATGTTTAGAAGATCACAGCAGCCAGTTCTTTCACACAGTTGTGGTATGAGATGCAGTGGGGTTTAGTGGGATTGGAGAGCCATCTAGTGGTTAATGAGTAATACTGCATGAAGCAGATTTGGAGGTTTCTGAATTGAATTCTCTTTATTATTATTCTATAGATTTTAGCTTGTTTTTGCTAAACTTCTTTTGTGTAGCAACAGTGGGTTTTTTTACAGTCTGTGTTTTTCTTTTGTACCTACTGAGCATTTTGTAGCTGCAAACAATGACTTTGGCCAATGATATTAGTCTGGGCTGGTGCTGACGGAGATGCAGGCCATCTGGGGCCAGCAGGGACTCTCTCTCTGTTTCTGACAGTGACGCGAGATGCTCATCAGAAGGCTCATTTGCGCATAATAAGTCACTGACATCCACATTATGCATGTACAGGGTGACAACACAGAGCAGAATGAATAAAAATGCATTAACAGAAACACACTGGGACAGCTCTGCTCAGAACACCATACACTCTCTGTCACGCACACATGCTTGCAGAAGGTGGACCCCCTGCTAGCACTGGAGGACGTCTGGTTGACCTTGTGTCTGCTGGCAGACAGCTCCAGACGATGGTGCCAGGCCTGCTGCCAGGTGGCAATGCCAAGCAAGAAGGCATCAGAATGAGGGGAGGGGGAGGAAACGGAGGGTTAGAAAGGAAACACCTCTAACCCTGTTTTACCTGATGGTGCCTGCTGTGAGCCAAAATGAAGCTTGGCATTCAATAAAACTTTATAAATTGACATATATTTAGAGGGCTGAAGGACATATTGGCTCGTTTATGCACACTGGGTTTATTTTGTACCATGACTCCCATCTGGGAGACTACTGTGAGTTTATGGGATCACTGGCTGGAAAATTATATATCTTTTTTGTCTTTTTACCTTTTTAAGGATTGGGTCGTATTGAGGCATCTAAAAATAAAAACTCTGACTACATTTATGCTAATTTTCTTCATTGTTTATTCAGTCTGCTGAATCCTCTTCATTTTAAGTCATGTTTCTGTGTCATGGATGATCGCAGGGTACAGTTCCACATCCCCTCGCCTGCTTCTGCCATGTCTCAGTACGCTGCTTTTTTTATGCTCACAAAACTATTGTCCACATTTTCCTTGAAGGTCTTATTCACTGATAGAAATAACAAAGTAAAATAAGATGAGCCCGTGGATTGTAGAGAATTACTCAATATGAGGATAACATCAGCTGAGGAGGCAGAATGTAGCGGACGATGAAGGCTGCGAAAGGGAGAAATATTCAACCCGGTGCGAGTAAAACTGATAATCTGGACTTGTGAGATTGGGGGGGAGGTGTGAGGGCTGCCGGAGAAATGAGAGAGACTGAGGTGGAGGGGGTTGAGGGGGTTCGTCACTGTCGACAGTGGCTCTGTGCTGTGAGCAGCAGGGGTTGGGGGTGGGGGGGGCATTGACATTTTTATCTTTCTATGGAATTTAATCTGCGTGATGGACGAGCTGCCAGCGCTTTAATTTTCCTCACACGAATTATCCCCGTCTGCCAAGCTCTCTGTCTTCCGCCCAGTCACAAACGCATCCACGCCGCCACGCTCAGACTGCCTATGAAAAACGAATGATGGCGCGATGCGAGTGCGTGATAGCACAACATTCAGTGCATGTTACACACCGGTTTGTGTAAATCATTTTTATGCACTGAGAGCGCAACTGCAAACAATCCAGGATGCAAGTCCTCCCATTAACATCCAGCTTCTGTAATGCATTCTGATTGTTGCATTTATTGACGCTGACACACGTGCAAAACAAAACCAAAAAATACACATTTACGTACACACACAATGAAAAATCCAGGCAGTATTTATTACATTTGCCCCCCTCCTCCCCCAAGTTATTGCATGTGGCAATTCGCCATGACAGATCGCCAGTCATGCCTAATAGTTCTTTAATGACTTCATTAAATTGTGTTGTGCGGCTTATGATTATGTTGCCAATTTGTCAGTGCGGGTAATGTCTGGGCACTAGGGATGCCCCACTTTTATTTGTGAATTAATTGGACATGGACTGTGTTGCGGCCCTCTGCCCCTCCCCAGATTCCCAATCAGCCCTACAAACAGAGCTGGCCCAGATATGTTGAGCAGCTTACTACAGTTTTACGTAACATGCCTCCAACGCAGAGTGACGTTAAGTATTGTTAAGTTTGTGATAATTACATCATGTGCTGTAATGAGAAAGAAGCATTTTGATGTTCTAATGTCATGTCTGTCCATTACAACAGTTCTGAGCCTGCCTCAGGAGTGTCAATAAGCAGTGTGAAAGGAATGCATTACCACCATCACAGCAGGATTGTCTTCATTTCTTGTTGCGGCGAGCGGTGCTTAACAGTAACATAATGCAGGATCAGACTTCCAACCCCCGTCTTCCTCTTTCCCTTAATGTTCTCCCAAGCAGGGAGGCCTATCTGTGGGCTGATGAATGAGCA
The DNA here is from genome assembly GCA_037177535.1 of Pseudomugil gertrudae. Lineage (NCBI taxonomy): Eukaryota > Metazoa > Chordata > Actinopteri > Atheriniformes > Pseudomugilidae > Pseudomugil > Pseudomugil gertrudae. Next base: position 13,181,796 of record JBAMHV010000023.1, read on the forward strand.
GCAGCACAGTAGTGCTTTTCCCTCCTTGGCCCCAGTCCAGGCCTTTCTGTCAAAGACACCGATCTCCTGAGCCTGAGTGCTCTAGCCCTCGGTAGTCAAGGTTAGGATTAAGACAGGGAAATTCTGATCTCGGGTCGGCTGTGAAGGGAAATGCAGGTGTTCTCAAGTGGAGTTAAAGATAGACGAGCCAATGGGGGTCAAGTTTCGATGTAAGGAGAGATGTGCAGTTTTGAAAAGGAGAGTGTGCATCAGAGGAGAATGCAATACACCGAGATGATGACGAGGAACGTGTCAACATTGTTGTGTAACCAAAAGGAGGAGGGATGTGAGTTTGAAAGAGGGGAAGCTGGAGGGGTTATTTTTCTGTTATGGGTTCCACAGCCGAGCCCTTTAAAACCATTAAAGGCAGGCTATTTGTCATATTATGTTATTAGATTAGCTGGGACCCCTAATGAAAGTTGTGGCAATTTGTCCGCCTTACGGATAGCTCCATCCCCCACCGCTATTTATCAAGTCGCACCCCATCTCATGCAATCCACCCCCAGCCTTAACACGCACATACACAGCCTTGTCACAGCCAGCATGGTTGTGCTGGGAGAAATGGATCTGGCTTGTAATGGGATTTCAATGCTAAACACCCCGCCTAGTGTTTTTTGTCATTTGGGGTGAGCACACTACTCTGAGCCAGATCGCCCAGAGGGAAACAGTGGGTTATGTCAAACTTTTTTCCCCTCCCTCACACCCTCTATTACCATAGCCCTTGCTGGATAGATCTGTCTCCCAGCATTTTTCTTTTAGTGTCTGATAAGAAAAGAGGAGGCTGCTGCTGCTGTTGCACACGGAGCATCCTGTCCTCAAGATGACTTTGCCTTAGATCTCGTTCTCTATTTTCTCGAAGTGGTACCAGATGATAACATGTATATAACATGCAGACATGCTGCCTGGACACATTTAAAAAGGTTGTGTTATCTCTACAATTAACAACTTATCAAAGATTTAATTTTTGTCTCTTTGTTTTCTGTAGCGGTGAGAAACGACCGGAATAAGAAGAAGAAGGATGATAAGAAACAGGAGTGCACAGAAAGCTATGTGCTGAGTCCTGACACCGAGCAGATGATCGACAGGGTTCGCAAAGCCCACCAGGAGACTTTCCCCTCTCTCTGCCAGCTGGGCAAATACACTACGGTCAGTGGCATGAAGTCAGCCATCTGCGTGTCCCTATGTTCATTCACCTTTCTAAGCTGTTACCGTCTCTTCAGTCTAAATTAAAAATAACTATTTTTTTTTCCTAACAGACTAACAGCTCAGAACGACGCGTTTCCTTGGACATAGACTTGTGGGACAAGTTCAGTGAGCTCTCTACCAAATGCATCATAAAGACAGTGGAGTTTGCTAAGCAGCTGCCGGGCTTCACAACGCTTACCATCGCTGACCAGATCACTCTGCTCAAAGCTGCCTGTCTGGACATTCTGGTACATACAATGTCCCAGCTTTTTGCCCCAGTGTTTAAACAAATATAATAAAACGTGTTGAACTTGTTCTCTCTGCTGTCCACAGATACTGCGGATCTGCACACGCTACACACCAGAGCAAGACACCATGACCTTCTCAGATGGACTCACGCTAAACCGAACCCAGATGCACAATGCTGGCTTTGGTCCCCTCACTGATCTGGTCTTCGCCTTCGCCAACCAGCTCCTTCCCCTTGAGATGGATGATGCAGAGACGGGGCTGCTAAGCGCCATTTGTTTGCTATGTGGAGGTAAGACACGTTATGGAGAGCCTTGAAAGCATTTGAAACATGTAAAGCTTTATTTAAATCCTTCTGAGATAGCAGTTGAAGAGTATTGACATATTTTTCTATACTTTGTTTTGTTTTTTTTTTTGGGCAGATCGACAGGATTTAGAAGAAGCCGACAAGGTGGACGTCCTGCAGGAGCCCCTTCTGGAGGCCCTGAAGATTTATGTAAGAAAAAGGAGACCCCACAAACCGCATATGTTCCCCAAGATGCTGATGAAGATTACTGACCTGCGAAGCATCAGTGCTAAAGGTTTGATGTTTCACCATTAGTTTATGATCTGTCAGAAAAGATAATAAATCAGAAAAGTAGATCAAAGTGAATGCATACATATCCTGAACTGTACATTCAACCCTCTGCAGGAGCTGAGCGTGTCATTACGCTGAAGATGGAGATTCCCGGCTCCATGCCACCTCTCATCCAGGAGATGCTAGAGAACTCAGAAGGACTGGAAAGCGGGGCCGCAGGCGGCCGGCCCAGTGGTGCCCCCCCAGGCAGCTGCAGTCCCAGTCTGTCCCCCAGCTCTGCCCAAAGCAGCCCAGCCACACAATCGCCGTAGTTACGGCCTACCTTTTTAATTTTTTATCCTCTTTGTGTTGGTCTCTGTCCCCTCCTCCAATGTTGTGATTGAAGGAGGGATGGGGTCGAGGCAAAGGAGGTGGGCCTCAACCCTAACTGCTGAACACAGAAGACTAGCAGAGCCAACCTCCTCCTCTCCTACGACACAAGTCCCACCTCCTGACCTGCTAGCCCTCGACGCGGAACACTGTTCAGACGTGAGGGGAGGTGAGGCCGGAGCAGGCCGGGGTATAACGTGATGCCTCTGAGACACCACACCGTAAACACTGCTGATGACTCCTCCTCCCTCTACTCTCCTCTCTACTCCTCCCAGAATGACTGATGGAAAAGGATCAGGATGTAGCAAAGACCGGTTTTTGAATGGGAGCGAGGGCGGCATGTTGAGGCAAACAAACGGACGAGGACGATGAATACAGACTGACTTGACACCTGACACTTTTTTTGTTGTTGTTGCTTTTGTTGTTCTCGGAGGCTGACTGCAACTTTTGGGACTTGTTGAAAGACCCCCCCTCCCCACCAACTCCTTAAAAACTTTGGGTCTTTTTTCTTTTTCCAATTTCAAAACAACAGATTTCGTACAAAAGATATATAAATATATATAGAAAGATTAAGGAACTATTGTGATTGGCATGTCCAGAACAGAATAGCAGGTTAAAACGAGGACATGTTTACTGAGCTGAGATTAGAGATTGTTGTACTCTTTCACCATTTGAATCTTTTCATACCTATCAAGAGTAAAAGAGACGTTTCAGTTTCACGTTTGTATATTATTATAATTAACAAAAAGTAAAGATGTTGAAATTTCAAAGTCTACACATGCAAACACAAATGTCCACAGAAAATGATGAATATCACCTACGATTCCAGGTTGCATTTGTTTGCTTTTTTTTTCCTACAGAATGAGAAACTGATTGTATGAACTTTGTATGATATGGTCACAGGTCCTTTCAAGAAATCAAATTAATGAAGATTCATTATTAAGGTGTATTTTAAGTGGCCTTTGAGTTGGTGTATATAAGCTGTATTCATTTCTTTAAAACTATGAAGAGTTTTAGGCTTCACTTGTTTGTTTTTTAAATACATTTTAATGTGTTTTGTTTATAGATTTGAGAATCAAGAAAATACATTTTGAGCACATTTTACTGAAGGAAGTTTCATGTTTTGTGTCCTACTAAAGTAGAGGACAGACCCTTCATCAATCACTGGCTGTTCGGAATGTGGCTTTCACAAACAAGTCAAACCTCTGCCCCTTTCCTTTTAAAAATGTGTTTTATGTGCAGTAGATGATACAGTAGCACTCCTGTCGGGGCATAGCTTTTCTTTTGGCCATGTAGCAGAAAGAAAATGAAAATGGTGAGCTAGATGCTATCTGTAGCCTGCAAAGCTCGGCTCATCTCCTGCAGCTCATCGTCACAGAGTTGTAATGTGAGGAAAGGTGTATATACTCTGTATCAAACACGTGTCATTCTTGGTACTCTCTGAATGGATCAATCTACAGTGGACAGGAGAAGACTAGGTTGTAGCGGTCCCTTAGCTATGTCAGTGTTCATACAAGTAAGTGAGGGTTTCCAAATATGATGCAAGTCCTCACAAGTCAACCTGTGGTAGGAACAAATGTGACTTTTTGCCAGATCCAGAGAAACCCTGCACCCTGTGACTCACTTTACACCAAAACGCCTTCACCGTTAAAACACGTCATCTGGACCACCATTACTGTAAAACGCACCAATGTCTCAGGAAGGAATCATTTTTTGTGTGCTTGGCCTGTTATTTGTATCTGTTCTGTGATGCAACCCCTAAGCCTCCTATCACAAATGCACATGTGTACACACTTCTGCTACTGAGCCCCTGAATTTTCCTCCAGTCACCCATTTTTGTTAGGTCTGGCAGACCAGGACTCCTGAAACTCGGACCCTGAGTTCTCAGCGTTGCAACATCGTATGCCATTGTGGAGCCTCTCTGATTCATGTGTACTTTTTATTTGTACGGTTAAAAGCTGCTTTCATCCTTTAGGATTTAACCTGTCCAAAACGTCGCACAACTTTTCCCTCCACAGCTAATCTGGAATAGCAAAAGACACACCATCAGTATGAGAAGTATGAAATATGTTGCAATTTTGTCAGATTATCAAGAAGTTTTGAGAAAAAACAAACAAAACAAATAAAAAAGCTGGAAAAAATAAAACCGACATTTAATAATTAGATGTGTGTGTGTGTGTGATGATTTTTTTTTCTGTCTTTATGGGATTTCAAGGGATTAACCTTCCTAACACTTTCTAGAAAAGTGATAACAGTGATATCGCTGACAGTTCCTCATGTGACCTCATGCAGTTATACGTTCTTATTAAGTGATTACAATCTTATCAAAGTTATCATTAAGACTCCGTTAGGATTAAATCTCACACTAATCACCTGAATGTTTAAATCTTTAAGACTGAAGCAGAAAGTTTTTTTGCCCATTTTCAACTTGTCCAAACTTAACATTAACCGTCGTTTTGACCAGTGGTTCCTGTTAAAAGAGGGTGCAAGACACAGCATGCATGTCCTTAGACTGCAGAAGCCAAAGAAATATGCCAACTCCACACAGAAAGGCAACTTCCAAGTCCTTCGTTGAGAAGATCCATTTAATTCTAATTCTATGTTATACAGCAGGGAAACCTCCAGCCCCCCCGCGATCCCGCTCTGGGAACAAGCGGTTGAAAATGGATGGATGGACAGCAGGGAAACATTTATCCCTGTGGCATGGTGTTCTCCCTTAAGACAATAAACCACATATCTGGTCCTCGCACTGCCCCTTTAACTAAGAGCTAAAAAATCTGACATATCACCAGACATGGCTATCTAATATAAAAATGGGGTTGGAGTGCATGTGACATGATCATTAAATAGGGAACCTGGCTCTTGTTTCTAGTGCTTGTAATATTTTTTTTTCCTTTTTTTGGCTTTATTAATATTCAACAGTTTCTAGGCAAATGGGGGGGGGGGTGGGTAATGCAGGGTAAACACTTAAGTTGGACAATCATTAAAGAGAAGCATGTCAATGGATGCATTTAATAAATTCCCTCCCCAAAAATTAAACGGGTAAATAATGTGACCCTGTTCAGGGAATAAGAGGTAGATAATGGATTTGGGGCGGCTGTGGTGCATGTAGTAGAGTGGGTTAATTCCTAACCAGCAAGTTAGTGGTTCAAATCTCGGCTCTGGCGTCCACATGACGAAGTGTCCTTGAGCAAGACACCTGAGTTGCTCCCGGTGCTGCATCACTGGTGTGTGAATGTGTGTGTGTTTGTGTGAGCGTCTGGGTGAATGTGTCAAATAGTGTTAAAGCGCTTTGAGTGCACTAATGTGTAAGCGCTATACAAGTACAAGACCATTTACCATGGATGGAAATGTATACATGTTTGAAAAGTGTGGTTTTGAAAAAAAAATTTATTGGTTAGTTGTATAATGCTTAAAGAGGCTGTTAATAAAATGTACATAACATAGGCTACAACAGAAATAGCTGTTATACATATCCTAATCTGAGGAGAATTTTAAATGTGTCTCTTTACTAGACTGGAAACAAAGATTTAGATAGGTAAAAAGTCAAGCTCTGTCTAATTAACATTTTAAATAGATAATCTGCAGTTAAATGTGGCTTTTGCCATTATTTTCAGGCATCTGAATGTATTTGTCATTACATTGGGGAGTTGTATTAATTCCATCAATTATAGATGATTTCTTTATTTTTTTCAGAAACTAAGGTCGTCCTTAAATGAATGCGGTGGTTACAAGATTTAAAATAGGATTGGAAACTTGTGTTCTGATGGGAATTCTTTGGTTGTAACCATAGGGTTGTAACCCGATCCATGGTTTAAAGTTTAAACCATTGACTGTAGGTTGAATCACGTATTTGTAATAATAAACCCCGCCTTTTTGCGTAATTGTGAAGTTTAACCAATCAAGACTCTTCGCGCGGAATTTCAAATACTTTCAAATGACATTTTCTTTACTGAGGGGATATTGCTCCGCCACATTTGTAAACAAAATAGTTCCTTTCACGTGAATGCAGATAATGTTGATTCGAACAATCAGAATTTGTTTTCAGACTTTGTTATAAAAAATAAATTCATAAACGGAAACGTAAGTTAACCCAAAGTATTATTATAGAGTTTTTATGGGTGTACTTCAGCGGAGTAATATACTCCGCCAAACTACACGCGCAACAAGGAACTACTGTCCAGCGGTAGATTACGTTAGTTAGTCGTCGGTATTTCAGGCTATTGTTTCTGCTTTTAGTTTGACATGATTTTATAGTATTTTTCTATTTATCACATTCCGGTCAATGTTTATGGATCACCTGACGTTGAAGCATCTTTAAACACTTTCAGGTAAAGATTCGTCAATGTCTCCAGTGTTAAATTACAGTGTACACGGTCGACACGGTGTTTAGATTTCACGTAACATTATAATATAGTAGCTAAAGTGTGTAAAGAGCTGCTTCTGCCTCCAGAATGACGCGATCTTGGTTTGTAGTTCGTCAGTTATTGTGGGACCTTACATTTCTCATGCTTGCTATAAAAGAAACACGTGGGGATTTTGGCCTGATTTTACACATTTCAAAGTGTACCGTCATTGTTGAACCGCTGTTACTCTGCCACGGTAACATAAGATCACTTTGCTTCTGTTCTCCGTCGATCTTCACACTTTTCTGTTTTAATATTTTCAGGTAACTTCGGGGAAAATGCCATTACATGGGAAAATTATCGTGATTAAGAGGAGTGGAGGAGATGGGACTGAGTTTCCTCTCACTGCAACGTGTTTATTTGGAAGGTATGACTTAGTGAATGTTACTGTAAAAACATGAGACAAACCCATGAGTCTGTTGGTAACCCCTTATTATGATGGTCTTAACATTATGTTAATGCTTTTGGTGTGTATGGAGGATACTCAGTTGCTTCTTTTAGACAAATATTGTTAACATGATGCTTTACTTTGTTTCTGAATGATCTTTATGTTTACCTTTGATATTACAGGAAGCCTGACTGTGATATTCGTATTCAGCTCCCTCATGTTTCCAAGGAACATTGCAGAATTGATCTGAATGAAAATAAAGAGGTAACAGATCACAGAACATGGACTAATTTAATTGTGAATCTGCATGACAGGCATTCTACTATTATCACATATTTTAAAATGATTTTAACTGACTGCAGGAAATCTTTTATGGTAATATATAACTGATAAGCTTGTTACATACTCTGCAAGAAGCAAGGATTTTTTTCTGATTCTCGGAGCCACAAGAACAAATGGATGTCATTTTTTGTTCTCGCAGACGATATTGCTGTGCTTTTGGTTCTCAGTGCATCAGCAAAGCAGAACTTTCTTCAGGTGGAGCTTGGAGAAGTACTGTGTGATTAGTCGGGACATTTGACATGAGGATGGTTAACACTGAAAGGCATTCAGCTGACAAGCTGCCGCTTTTGCGTTTCTGCTGATGCAGGTTAAATGGCTGGTTTGAATAAAACTCCTCATCAGGATGGTGAGAGTATGAAAATCATTGCAACACTTGTGGCTTTTAAAAACACAAACTCATTATGGCCACAACTCTCCCTGCCACAGATGAAGTTAGCTGTTAAATCTGAAATAACTGGTTTATTTTCACATTAAAGCACACATCCCTCCTGCTGTAATCCCTGCCCCTTTGCAGACGAAGCTTCTCATGGAGTGTGAATTGACCAGACAAAAAATAACCTTTGTTTTCTCGTTCTTGCAGTATTGAGAGTATGTAACAAGCTTTGCTGTGCTAGTGTTCCTGAGCTACTGCATATCTGAGATGATTTTTGTCTCTTTCCCAGGTCATTCTGACCAATTTAAGTTCATCTAATCCAACACGCGTCAACGGAAAAGCTTTGCAACAGTCCGAGCGCTTGAAACATGGAGATGTGATAACTGTTATTGATCGTTCTTTCAGGTGAGGGTGAAAAGAAAAGGCCTAACATCTTATTTTAGCTTTAATATCCAGATGATTTGGCATCATTTTGTCCAAACTAGAACATCTTGGTCTTTTGTTTTTGTCTGTCAATCACTGTTATGTATAATTCTTGCCATCTGACCCATATTGATCAAGACAGCTGTGAACATTAAAAGTTGTTATTTATTCTCTATCACATCTTTTTAGGTTTGAGTACCCACCAGCACCCACACCAAAGAAGAAATCTTCCATTGGAGGCAAAACTGAAAGCCTCAAAGTAATTGAATAATATTTGATCACTTTTTTTCCTCATTTTTTTTAGTTTGTGCTTAAGTTGTTGGGCTATTTTATTGGTGCTTTAATAACAAGGTGATGTTGTTTAAGGTTCTTCAAGATCAGCAAGTTGTTGACACAGTCACTGCTGAAAGAGGAGAAAAGCGACTATCTGAAGTTTCCACAGGTGAGATTGGACGAACTTTATGATTCAGGTTGTTTATTTGCCATTTGTATGCTGTTTGTACATAGCCATTTTCTGTGTCCTAACACACACTTAGGATGCAAACTTAAAGATAAATCTGAACAAACACAGACACAAGAACAGACAAAGCAGGAAAAAGAAGTGAATATTACATAAAATATTCATACACCTGTGTGGTTGCATCACCTCAAATCTCCAGTAGCACGACACAGAGAGCAACTATGGTCTGATTCAATGTTTTGTTTTAATGAAACAAGTCAGTATAAACTTTCTTATGCAAAACCTTTAACTGCATTCTGTTGTGTTGCTGAATAAAAAACCATCAGATAAATAAAATTAGCTTGGCCTCAGAGGTGAGGCGGCAGTTCTCGTGGGGCTAAATGATGGTAAGGAAACATGCATATAATGTTACTTATACTTGCACTGACAAGTATAATATAGAATGAGCTGCCTTTGCTAATGTACAATGTCGCTAAATTTGGATGTATTTTCGTCTGGAAACTTAAACAACCAACATACTATTAAAATATGTGTACATCCGAGGTTTCAGGGGGTTCAATTTTGAGCCAAGAGATGAAGAAATGGTGCTGCAGCCACTTTTGAAAAGCTCCTGCTGAGAAGTGAACTTCCAGCTGACAAAGTGAAAACGAAGGAATTAATATACAGAAAAGGTGCTCCGGTTGGAAACGTCTGTAGCTTAAGTATCCCTGCTGGAAAAAGCAACTCAAACAAAGGTGTAGGAAGAAGTGGCAGTGTCAGCTGGGAGCTGCAGCTCATTAGGCATGACTGGTTTCACATGGCAGCATTACTGATACTTTCACTGATGCAAGTAAACCCTCAGAGCCTTTCAAACATTTGCAGCAATGACAGCTTACGGTAGGTTCTAGGAATATTCACACTGAACTCAAAGTTCTTGCAAATTGCCTCCAGAATACATCCAGATTAAGCAACACTTACTAGGGCTGCACGATTCTGGGTAAAATGAGAATCACCATTTTTTTCCCCAATATAAATATTTAATGCACATATTACTGGCAAAAATTGAAGAAAATTAGAATAAATTCTTGTCATTAACTATTTTAATATTATATTTATTATAA
>JBAMHV010000023.1:13191803-13216912 GCA_037177535.1 Pseudomugil gertrudae
TTTAATGCATGCGCTAGATTCTCGCCTGTGTGATCCTCGGGGAAAAAGGCAGTTTGCAAGCATCGACTTTTGATGGTCACTGGTAACATAATGGACTGTCAGGCTCATGTATGGTTCCATAGTTCGGCTGGACCACAAGTCTGTTGTTGCTACAAAATGTTGCACTGCTTGTAACTCCGTCTCCACCGTTGCTCCACACTGCGTGTAGAGAGCAGGTAATGGTTGCGGGACAGCACTGTGTAGAGCTTGTCTAAAGTGTTAACCATTTTTCTAAATCCCTCGTTTTGCACAGTGTTGATTGGAGCCATATCTTTAACTAGGTGATATAGGGTTAGCCTGTGTAATTTGTGCCTGCGGGAGGTTGACGGGTATTGAGAAGCGCTGTATAAAGTTATGGACGTCTGGGTGGTTGACCGGAAGGGATTTTCTCCTGTCGTTTGCTTAGCCTTTATAGCTTCGTCATATTGTACTTTATGGTGACTCTGCACTCATTTTCTTCGTTTTTCCTGAAACAAATTTCCCCCTTCACTGTCTCACGTGCTGTTTTTCCCTACCAGCTGGCTTCCGCATCACGTGATGCAGCTCCGCCGTTCATTTGTTGAGAGAAAGAAGGAGCGCTTGTTTTTATGCAGATCATGTCCCTGATCAAAATGCGGTACAATCGTGCTATTTTTTTTTTTAAATCGTCATTTGGAAATTAGATCGCATAAAAGTGTGAATTGAGATCGCGATTTTTTTATGATTAATTGTGCAGCCCTCACTATTTGTTCCCAGTTATTCACATACATCTTGTTCCCCTTTCAACATACCTTTTTGGACCTTAAATATAAAAAAAACAGTTGTTACTGATAAATTCTAACTCCTTTGTCTTTGCAAAGGAGCTACAGAATTTAGGGGGAAAAGGTCATTTTCTTCACCAGTTGATCTCTTACGCAAGTGATGTGTGGTGTACTTAAACCTGATGAAACTTTACTCTATAGTAACAGCAATAAGTATGTTCTACTTTCTGACTTGTTGCAAAGAAAATGTAATGACAAAAAAAATCCTCATACTTTTTACCTTTTTTGCTTTTAGACCCCCCTTTTAAATATGGAGCTAACCATGACAACACCCAGTGTTCCCTGGAGAAAACTCTGGAGTTGGAGTCTACAGAAGGTAGCGGCCAGATCCAAAACAAGACCAACTCTCCCTTCAGCGACCTGTATCAAATGATCAAACAATCTTTGGATGTTAAGACCCCTCGCAAATCTTCTGCCAGTCAAGTTCAGACACCCGCTGCAAGGTTTTGCACCCCGAAATATGGTTCACTCAGGAAAAATGGTGGAAACCCTGTTTTCACTCCCAAGACAGATGAAGCTAAAGTTGTTGCTGATTCTCAAGGTAAAGCAAGTGGAACCCCACAGTCTGTTAGGAAGCAGGTAGAGCCCTTCCAGGTTCCCTCTGCTGGCCTGGGTGGACCCAGAGAGGAAGAAGCTGAAAGTATCAACAAGCGTAAAACGGCTACACCGCAGAGGAGAAACAGCAACGCTTCACAGAAGTTTAGTGCTGCTGAAGTGATTGAGCTAATCTCTCAGTCACCCAAGTTACCTACGAGGAGGAGGAGTAAGGAGGCCACATCAGTCAAACCATCTGCGACTAAAGAACAAGTGGAAACCGTGACGTCTCCCAAAACAGAGCATCCTCAGAGGCGATCGCCAAGAAACTCAGTGAATGCTGAAAAAGGTTCACAACACTGTACTCATTTAGGTTATTTTGTGTTTTATAAAAAAATAATTATTACTATAATAAGACATTTGCATTAATAAAGTCTTTATTTTTCCTTTTCAGTGAAAAAGCGTAAGAGTGGAGAGATGGGAAAAGATTTGCAGATACCTCTAAAACAGAAGCGCGTTTCCTTTGGAGGTAATCTGAGCCCAGAGTTATTCGACAAGCGGCTGCCTCCTGACTCACCTCTACGCAAAGGAGCCACTCCGAGGAGAAGCTTCTGTGCCTTTAGACCCAAAAACTCACTGCTCAGACGAGCTTCTGTCATTGGCTTGCTGAAAGTAAGACTAACTAATCACACTTTATCGTGGAGTTGCTACACACCATGCACTCTGACTACTCTTCCACTCTTATTTCTTATAGGAGCAGAGCCCTGTAAAAACAAAGACCCCTTCACCGAAGAAGTCATCAAGCCTTATGAGTGCTTCCCCCAAAACTCCTGCAAAGAATTCGCCTAAATCTAGATCTCCGTCTCCAAAGTCTGCCTCACCTGGAAAGAAAGCCTCAAAGTCCAGGTCCTCTTCTCCTACAGAGCCATCTACAGGGGTAAAGTCTCCCAAATCCAGGTCCTCTTCTCCCAAATCTACATCCCCTGGGAAGAAATCTCCAGCGAGTCACTCAATGAAATCCAAGAGTCCGTCTCCTGCAAGGGGAAGATCTCCCTCTACAAACAAAGTGGAGACTTCAAATGACAAGAGTACAACTCCAGGTCAGGAAACTCGTGGAAAAAACCCCAAAAGCAAAAGGTCCTCTCTGGAAACGTCAAGTCCCGCTTCTGTGAAAAAAGCCTCAGCGGCTACAGCTCCCCTAAACTCAGAAGCTCAGACCCCGACAGTCCAAGGGCGCTTCTCTGTGTCACGCATCACCACCCCCTCTCCTGTCGCTGAGCCTTCAGCCACTGTTACCCCAAACATGCATCTGAAGAGGAAGAGCATGAAGAGTACGACTCAGAAAACGCCAAGTGTTCCCAAGAGTGCAGTAAAAATACTGCAGAGAAGAAGTGGCATTTCACGGGCATCCATGAAACGTATGTTGCAAGTTTTTTTTCCTGTTTTATAACTTTTCTTTGTTGTTAAATAGAAAATGCAGTTAAAAGGCGTGAGGTTCAAAGAGGAGAGCTGGAAACGGCTCAGCTGTTGGGTTCAACATTTATTACACTCTGGTGTTTATTTATATATATTATAACTTTTTTATTGTTTGGCTTTATACACATACAGTATATGTATGTATGCTTGTGTCTTCATGTTCCTCATGCTTCTCCTTTCAGTTGCAGTTCCTTGGACAGACATTGTTAAATTTGGGAAAACTAAGCCTCAAGTTGTTGCTCCAGCTAAGAAAAAGATCCTGCAGAAGACTTTAAAGAAGGCAGTGCTGAAACCGCAGGTTTGTGCTGGAACAAGTTTGCTTGTTTTCTAAACTTGTATCCTGTTTTTAAGAAATCTAAATTCTTGGGAATAGTCATTTTGACTTATAAGATGCATATACAGCACCTCGAGCAGTTGTAGCTTTTTGATGCCGATACCGATTATGTCTGAATCCCTGTCAATATGTCAGACTCCTGCCAGAAAGATCGTGGGTCTCGTGAGCACTGGACATGCAGACTCACCTGCTACTATTGTTGTGGGCAGAGCTCACAAAAGAACAGCGGTGCATCCAGCTGGAGCTGCACCAAGAGTGGTCACCAATACTGCTCTCTGCAGAAAGAACATGAAAATGGATGAAGACTTAACTGGTAATTGCCTCGTAAAATCACAGTAAATGGTTTTTTTTTTTAACCTTTTTTAAATGTGTGTTTTTCTTCTTATGTATTGCATTTGTAGGCATCTCTGAAATGTTTAAAACTCCTGTGCATGAAAGGAAGAGGAAGTCTTTAATCACTGAGAGTGCTGTTGTGAAGACTCCTGCAGGCAACCTGGGCACATCGATGGTGGAACAATCAGTGCTGCACACACCAGAGGAGCCAGGTAATGTGTGGCCTTTAGGTGGCTTGATTGTAAGAAGTGGTCTTAATTTTTATATTTATTCTATCTGATTGGTATGGGTTTGGGAGAATATCATTACAAAAAGTTAAAATGAATGACACATCATATGCCTTACAGGTGAGATGATAGTGTCTCCACTGAGTGTTGCATCTACAGTAAAGAGTCAAAGATACAACAGCGATGCAGTCCAACGCCTCCTTGATGGGGATGAAGAAGCTAGCTTTGTCAATGACACTCCTGCTTTGGAAATCCACTGCAAGTCCAGTAAACAGCAGCACTCAGATATGAAGACAAACTCAGTAAAAACACCCAAACAGAAGCCAGAATTACCAGAATGTCTCACCGGAGTCAAGAGGATCATGAAGACCCCAAGACAGAAAGCTGAACCTATTGAGGACCTGAGAGGAAAGATACTGAAAACTCCTAAGCAGAAAGCAGAACAACAGGAGTGTCTCACTGGAGTCAAGAGGATCATGAAGACCCCAAGACAGAAAGCTGAACCCGTGGAGGACATCAGAGGGAAACTTCTTGTAACCCCCAAACTGAAGCCTGAACAAGAAGAGTGTTTAACAGGAGTCAAGAGAATCTTCAGGACCCCAAAACAGAAGACTGAACCTCTTGAAGACCTTCGAGGAAAACTCCTGAAGACTCCAAAAGCAAAAGTTGTGGGTGATGTGAGTTTGGATGGTGTTAAAGAACTTCTTGAGACACCCACACAAATCCAAAAAAGTGAAAGCCAAACTGAAGTCGCCGATGTGGAAACTCCACTTGCAAATGGCTTCCCCACGCTGGGCCTCACGGATGTCAAGAGAATGGTGGACGCACCCGAGGAGAAGAGTTTGCTCTCTGAAGATGTGGTTGCTGTAAAGAGGCTCGTGAAAACGCCCAAACAGAAAGGAAATCCAGTTGAGGACCATTTTGGAATCAAGAGACTGATGAAGTCACCCAGGTTGAGGGGCGTTGCTCCAGTGGAAGACTTCGAGGGGCTTAAAGAGCTGATGGAGGAGCCACTGACTGCTCTGGCAGGACAAGAGGAGCCGAACCAGGTAACCATGTATTCTCTGCATTCAAATAGTCGAGTTAAGTGTAAAATTAGAGAAAGTATTCTGATCACATTTGGAAAACGCTTAGTATATTTCATTAAATTCAATGTTTTGGTTTTTAAGCTGATGTTATTAGTTTGTTTATGTTATGTTAAGTTAAAAATGTCTCATCTGTAACTTGAGACATGATTAGTGTGTTTACATGGATTTATTTGTTTTATTTCCACAAGTCTTCATTTCTATATATTTTCTTTTCTAACAGGATGAAAATAAAATCCTAATGGATTGTGGTTCCCATGAAGCAGAAGGTAAGTGCTTTAGAAAGAAGTTAATTAAGACATTTTTAATGAGTAAGTTTTGTTTTATTGTTTGGGTTTATTAAACACAATAGATAATAACTTGTTTCCTTTTTCCACCCTTTTTTTTATTGTAGAACCAAAGGCAAATAAAGCTGTTCATGATGACCACTTGGAAGTTCATGGTGGACACGGTAAAGATGAATCAGCAGAGATCATGGACACCCTCCCAGTGCCAGAAACGCAGCAGAAAGTGGAAACCGTAGATGAGATTTCTGCTCAGGTGCTGACACCTGTCGACAAAGTTACAGAGATTGGTTCAAGTGGTTCAGCTCTCAGCCATGAGAAGAAATTGGCTCGAGGAAGAAGGGTAAAACCAGCAGTAGTTAAAGAAGCTGCTGCACCTGAACCTCCAGAAGACCCTGTTGCTGCTGCTCCAACGAGAGGAAGAAGGCAGAAGAAGACTGAGGCTGCAGTTCCGCCTGCAATCAGACATGCGACGAGATGCAGAAATGCAGGAACTACTGAAAACAGGGATGCTGAGTCCTTGGTGGAAGAAAGTGCCCTTCAGCTTTCTAAAGCTGCTCCTAAACCCAAAAGAGGAAGAAATGCCAGAAAAGTCCCAGATCAAGCTGAAAAGGTCCAAGAGGTCCTCACTACCATGGAAACTACCCCAGAACCTGAGGGTGAACAGGGACCCCCAGCTGATTTAGAGGACAAAGCAAACGAGTGTGCAGAATCCCCAGAGAAGGCTGTGGTGAAACCCAAGAGAGGAAGACAACCTAAACAGCAAGATGCACCTGACATGCAAAGTGAAGATGCTCTACAAGCTGCCACAGCTAAAGGTGAGTCCTCTTTGTTTGAGGTTGGTTTGAACAGGTGGCGATTAGTCATCTAGATCCATGCAACAGTTGTCCGATTATTTATCTCTTATCTTCTTTTCTGTTTTACAAATAGAAGCCAGCAAAGCCAGCAGTGTTCAGCAAGAAGTAGTCCCCAGCAGCACTGACAGAGATGAATCAGAAGCCGTGGAGACTGGCCTGGCACCTGAAGCAGAGAGTTTTCCTGATGTAGAGAAAGACACCTGCAAGGTCACAGAAAGACCTGTTGTTCAGAATAAAGTTGTACGAGGCAGGAGAACAAAACTGGTGGAATTAAAAGAAATGGAGGATAAACGGGAGGATGAGGAGTATCCTGCGAAGCCTGCAGTTCCTGCCCCAGTCAGAGGGAGGAGAGGGAAGAAAATAGAAGCTGCAGCGCCTCCTGCTGTTAAACAGATGACAAGAAGCAGACGTGCAAAGTCTCCAGATGGCACAGCTGTAGAAGCAGAAGTTACAGCAGAGATTTCCCCAGCTCCTCTGATAAATACCTGTCAAGAGAATAATGATTCTGCAGTGTCTGCAGATAAAGTTGTCTCAAAGCCGCTCAGGGGGAGAAGAATGAAACCAGCACCTGTGGAGCCAGTTCAGCCAGAAACGGAGAAAACTCAAGAGGATCCCCTCACTGCTATAAAACCCAAGAGAGGGAGAAAAGCCAAACTTGATGGTGTTGAACAGAATGAAGAGGTAGAAGACATTGCCTCCACCGTGGAGACCAAGCAGGAGTCTCAACCTTCAGTCCGAGCTAAAAGGGGGAGAAACGCCAAACTGCCAGTGGAAGAAAAGACAACCTTGATGGAAGCTACGGATTCACAGGAGCCTGTTAAGAAAACAAGGAGAACAAGAAAACACGAGCAAGTAGAACCAAGAGAAGAGGTTCAAACTGTGGAAATGGTTTCTCTGGAAAAGGTAGAAACTCCAGCTGCTGAACCAGAAGCCGTTTCTGTGTCTGTCAAACCCCGAAGAGGAGCTCGAAAAGCTACATCTGAGGCTGAGAATATGACAACCGTGGAGTCCACCCAGCTCATTGAAGTTTCCACTCCAATCAAACCTAAACGGGGAAAGAGAGGAAAACCATTCCCACAAGAAGTCGTCAGTTCTGAAAATCCTGAACTCGGAAAGGCTGAGCAATGTATCAGTGTTCCAAAACCCAGCAGCGCTAAGGAAGAGAAAACATCTCTGGTCATTCCAGCAAAAAGAGCACGCCGAGGGGCAGCAGCCCCCGAGGAGAGCACTGCAGAATCTACAGAGTCTGCTCCAGCACCAGTCCAACCAGCAACGCGGGGGAGACGGGCAGCAGTGAAGCCCACAACTGAAGAGGTCCTGGAGACCGGTGACAAGGAAAATTCTGATGATTTAATCAAAACCAAGTCCAAAAAATCTGTCAAGTGGAAAACAGAACCGGAAGTCTTTAACATTCCTAAATCAACACCAGTTAAGGCAGAGGAGGAAGGGAAGAAGTCAAAAATGACCAAGCAAGTTGACGCTGAAGAGGAGAAACTCTCAGATAAAGTTGTCAAAGCACAACCTGCTACGAGAGGCAGACGAGGAGCGAAGGTTGCTGATGTGGCAGCAGTTTCTGCTAATAAAGATGCCGAACCGCAGCCTAAAACCCGACGAGGCAGATCAGCTAAAAAATAGATACAGTTTTATACAGTATATTATTCACATCAATACTGTTTTTCTTAACTGTTTTTTAAATGTTTTATTTTCTTAAAAGTGTAAGGCATTACAGTAGTTTTATCGTCCTTAAATGCACTGTTTTTAGCCTCAGTACAGCTGGGATTATTGTTCTAAACATTAAACAAGTTGTATGTTAATCTTGACTGGTTCTTTCAATACTTTTACTACTAGTCGAAAAAAAATTATTAAATTCTTTTTTTACTACAATAAAATGTTGCTTTATTTTTTATTTTCATCTTTTTTTTTATGAAAATTTCTGTTTAAGATGGTTCAAACAGCTTAGACATTTATAGGGGTGGTAGTAGCACTTTTATTGTGAAATATAACTCAGTTCTGGATCGGAAATGGTCATTTTAGACTTATTAAATACAAACACTTCTCCATGTCTTAAATGAAAGATGCATTTTAAAGACACACCCAGACTTTGTTTTTTACAATAGTAAATAAAATTAAACTAAGATACAGACTTTAGTGAGGATACGGTTCACATGTCAAACTAACATTTGTATTTATAATCTAAAGAGATATTTTAAAATAATTATTTAATGTCTCTTTTACAAGATTTTGTTTTCTGTGGACACAACTGTCAAATCACTTAGTGGTTTAAATGAAAATATGCACAAAAATCCCTGAGGGAAAACCTTGTTAAGCCAACTAATTTCCTCCCGGGCTATATTTGCATATTTTACTATTATTTCAACATTAACTAGTTTAAGTAATGGCATTAAAGGCTTTGAATGAATTGAGACACCTGTCCCTTTTTCCCCTTTGGCCATTCAAACCAGTTTCCAAACAACAATTACATGTTTCATCGATGTAAATCTGTAAAGAAAAAAAGGCAAGTAGATTTCCCAGACTAGATTTATCGTTTACAATAATTTATTAGTATGTAACAGTTCATTTAAGATTTTTCTATACTATTTAAAGTTGGCTTCGATCTTATTTGAGAATCGGGAACGTTGTCAGAAAAACGAGAACAACCCGGAGGGATTTTCGGGACGGACTGGACTAAAACGCAGACCCAACGCTGGAGGGAGATTTGAGAAACGAATGGAGGACGTTTGTCCCTGAGCTTTGTTTATTATTACGGAAGATTTGATTTACATCTATTGATCTAAGTTTGACTTTTTAACCACTATGTCGTCAAATAAAGACATAAAAACCACGCCGAAAGGCTTTCACTGCACTCTGTGCAACGTCGACTTACCCAACAGTAAGTAAGGAAAGCTAAATTAGCCACGCGCCCTTTTCGTGTCCACTACGTATTATCTTTTTCTGAGCAGGTTAAAGCCATTAATAGCACTGTAATTAAAGCTTATTGTGCCACACACATCTACACTGTATCGAATAATTACTGCGATTTGTTCAATATCACAGAATTTTGATAAATTTAAGTTTTTCTAAATTTTATATGATTAAAAGGTTCATTAAAGTATTGTGTGTATTCTTGAGCAATCCTTCATTTCGTTATAATTTAACTTGAAGAGGACAAAAGAGCTGGTTAAAGACTTGTTTTGGTACTATGTGACCCTGCTGAAATAGGACTTGTAAGTCTCTTATTTTAAATATTGTATCTATTTCTTCATATTTATTAAAATATAAAACTTGCTTGTCTGTGTTTCTGACTGATGACCTGCAGTGCCAAGTTTGGATCAGCATCTAAAGGGGCGAAAGCATCAGACTCTGAGCACTGTGCGGGCCACCAGGAAGACCCAGGAGGAGCACAGTGTGTTCGTCAGCGGCATCAGGCCTGACATCTCTCAGACTGACATAGTCGAGTACTTCCATAAGTTTGGGACTGTCTCAGATGTCATCATGGATAAAGACAAGGTCAGACAGCTGCACACAGTGAGAAACATCTTAATGTTCGACAATATGCCCAGCCTCACCATGCTATTCCCTGTAGATTAGCATATGTCCTGTTAAAGGATTGGAAAGTGTGATGTTTTTGCCTGTTATTACAGGGTGTGTATGCCATTGTGCAGTTCACTGAGACTGAGAGCATAGAGGCAGTTCTGTCTTGTGTTGAGCATAAGATGAAAGGCCTGAAGCTGCGTGTTAAACCTCGAGAAAAGAAGGAGTTCAAGTTAATCACCAAGAAGAAGAAAGACCCCCAAAACCTCCAACAAGTTCTTGATCGTCTTAAACCCGAGTTGTGTCAGTTGGCATCTGTAAGCAACTATTTTACAGTTTATTTTGTACTACTCAGAAAATTATACCTCATTTGATACCTAATTCTGACTTGGTTTAATTGCTTACTCTATGGTTCTACATATGCTTACATGTTTGCATTTATGTGATTTAGTGAGAACTGGTTTTGTTCTCTGTCCTTTAGGTGGATGAACAGATGCAGTGCATAGTTGAGCGATTTCAGCTGGGAGAAAATGAAAAGAAGGCTCGAAGCTTATTTATTCAGCTCCTTCAAGAGATTTTTGTTGAATTTTTTCCAGGTGATTTCCTTGTAAACAAACAAACTAAAGGTTTTGCATGATGATAGCGATGCAAAGAATTCTCCCTCTTTTGACACTTAATTTTCTAATGGGTTGCAGACAGTCAGATTCAGCCGTTTGGTTCGTCTGTCAACACTTTTGGAATCCACTCCTGTGACTTAGATCTGTTCCTAGACCTTGAACAAACCAAGGTGTTCCAAGCCTGTGCCAAGACCACCACAGACCAGGTCTGGCAGTTTCATTAATTCATTTATTTCTAATGCTGTTTATTCCAGTTCAAGGTTATGCAGGGCTGATAGATTAATTTAAACCAGAATTTGTTGTTAGTTTTTACCTTTTTTAATCCACACATTTGGAACTAAAATAGGCCATGATGTGACTTCAGCAGGAGCTCCTCTGGGTACTGAATTCCCTTTTTCTCCAGGCAAGTGAAGGAATGTCCGATGATGGGCGCTCTGAGGAATCCATTCTCTCTGATATCGACCTATCAACAGCATCTCCCACTGAGGTTCTAGAGCTTGTGGCAACGATCCTTAAACGCTGTGTCCCCAGTGTGCATAAAGTTCACGTGGTCGGCACCGCTCGCCTCCCTGTCGTGAAGTTCCATCACAAAGAGCTTAACTTACATGGGGACATCACCATCAACAACAGGTCAGTAAATAATCTTTTGTCTTGTTTTTGAGACGATGCTGAAGCTTCATAAGTCTTCAGACTTGATACGAAATGTTTCTGTCATACAGTGAGTACATGTATGTATGCTTTACTAGACTGGCAGTGAGGAACACCCGCTTCCTCCAGCTGTGTTCAGGGATGGAAGGCAGGTTGAGACCTCTGGTCTACACCATCCGTTACTGGGCCAAGCAGAAGCAGCTTGCTGGTAGGATGAGGCAGTAATTGTAAATTATTTGGAAAAGTATTTAAACCTCCAGTTTTGGTCACCTGCACACTTAGGAAGTTATTTCATCCTTTGGCCAGCAGATGTCAGTGGAGCTACACGCTTCCACTTCTTTTTCCATCTTTGGTACTTTGCTATCAAAGCTTCATAATCACAGCTGTTTGTGTGTACAGACCTCATATTGAATGAGATCACAAAGGTTTTATTCCAGAAAGAGCACGCTGATTACTGTTACTTCTGAGTCATATCTCGCCTTTTTCCTTTGAACTCTGTCTTTAATGCTACCAATTCACCTTTCATCAGAGTTTGGAGAGCGTAATGGATTTAATGACACGTAAAGGTGCTGTTTTAATTCAGAGATGGATTTTAAACCACTGCCTTTGATCCAGCATGGCGGTAATCAAAGAAGTCAGAAATAATCTTTCTGACTTAAAAATAAAGTGCAATTTGTAACCGTATCATTGGTAGAGAGCCTGTTCTGATTTACTATCAGTAAAATTCAGGCACACCCAGACCAAAGGAATCACCATCCCTTCCATTACTTTGCCAAGAAAACATATTTGTGTCTCAAGCTCAACAAAACGTGATAACAAACACAAATATCCAGACTTTGTCCACCACTTTTGACTCTATTATAAATGTTTTGACTGTAAGTAAAATTTCCCAGTCATTTTCTAATCCTAGCTTCTTCCCATTATCAACCTGTGACCTGCAGGTAATCCCAGCGGTGCCGGCCCCCTTCTCAACAACTATGCTCTGACACTGCTGATCATTTTCTTCCTCCAGAACTGTGAGCCTCCTGTTCTCCCCACACTGGACCAGCTTAAAGACATGGCCCGTAAGTGCTGCATGGCTTTGTTCTGCGTCCACACTCGTTTCTTTACTTTTACCAAGGTGGTTTAGTGGTGCAAGTTTTAAAAAGCAGCGTGGACATACAAACATGTCTGAAACTGCTCTTTACCAAACTACTAGTCTGCTCATAAGAAGATATGAAATGTATTATGTCTCCATCTTTGCTGTTAGTTTCACTAATAGTTAGCAGTTTGTCTAAGAACTTATTATGTCCCTTTGGAGACAGATTTTAGTTCAGACTACTTTTGATTAAGCAAAACAAAGTTTATTGGAGCTGACTGGAGAGGAAGGGGAAAAGAAAAGGAGCGCAAACATGGCCGATGGTTCGGTGAAGTTGTGCTTTGCAGAGATTAGCCGAGCACAGCACATAAAATGCTATAAACTGTTGCTATTCTCATGTTAATGTTCATGTTAATGTGTGGGGTCTCTAACCGATACCGAGTGTACAGAGCTTAATGTGCCTTTTCGTTAACATATTGAGAACAATCCAGTTCATGGGAATGATTTTTGGCATGGTCGAGGGCCACAATCCTGCAGGTTTTCCATGTATCCTTGGTCCAACACAGCTGACTCAAGATAATCTGTCATTATGCTGAACTTTATTGGCTCTTGTGTTCATTTAATGGAAGTGTGTTGGAACAGGGATAAATCTTCAGGACAGCGGCCCTCGACTTTGGACACCCATGATCTACATCAACAGATTATACAGTTTTAAACACACAAAAAGAGAAAACACATTAAAATTAAATGAATAGTTGACATAAAAGGTAGTCCCTGTTCATATAGAAGGTTTTTGGCATGTAATAGAAATTAACCTATAGCAGATTATATCCATTATTTTTATCTGTAATCGGTTTTGCACACATAAGATGACAAATTATAAATGAATAAAGAGGCTAAAAAGACAACTGGTTGCAGCAATGTACTGTCTATAGATGGAAATGTACAGTTGGGCAAAAAGAATTGTCAGCAACAAGTTCTACTTAAGATGAGGTCTCCACTTTTCATCATAGGTTTAAGTCAAGACACAATGAGGGGAAAAATGATTTAGAAAGAATTTATTTGCATAAAAGTTAATCTCAATTTGTTCTATTTACTATAAGTCTTAATGTTTTCACACACTGTTGCTGGTGTTTTGGCCCATCCCTCCATGCAGATCTCCAGCAGGGATGTTTTGGGGATGTTGCTCCGCAACACAGACTTTCAACTCACTCCAAAGATTTTCTATAGGTTTGAGATCTGGAGCCTGGCAAGTAAGTCGATGGCAGCGTTGTGCGTTACTGATGAAGGTCTCTGCAGGTCATTCACTAGGTACCGCCGTGTGGTTCTGGGATGTTTGCCCACAGGTCTTTTGATCATTTTGACCCCATAGGGTCAGATCTTGTGTGAAGCCCCAAAGTGAGGGAGATCATCAGTGGTCTTGTAGGTCTTCCAGGGTCTAATAACTTCCCCCACAGTTGGTTTCTTCACACCAAGCTGTTTACCTATAGCAGATTGAGTCTTCCCAGCCTGGTGCAGGTTTCTGACTTTGTTTCTGGTGTCCTTTGACACCTCTTTGGTTTTGGCCATAGTGGAGTTCAGAGTCGTGCACAGGTGTCTTTTCTGCTGATAACGAGTTTAAACAGGTGGCGATAATGCAGGTAACGAGAGGAGGACAGTGGACCTGCTTAAAAAAGCCAGAAATCTTGTTTGTAGGTGACCAAATACTTATTTTACTGAGGAATTTACCAATTAATTCACTAAAAATCCTACAATGTTAATTGTAATATGTTGGTGTTTATAGAAATCCTGTCCAGCAGCTGTTCCAATTAGTCACCAAACCAGCTGAATTTAATGAGCACAGTTCATCTGCAGGTAAAGGAGCCTGTTAGGGAAAACACCTGTTTACAGGTAGATCCAAAAACATGGCAGGACTTTTACTTAATGGCACCTGGATTGTACACCTCTGGAGAACGTACACAACCGTTATCCAAAAGCATCATACAGTGACACGGCAAGAGTTTCTACAGAAATTTTACTCACATTAATGGTTTGTTTCCCTTTGTAATCAGTCACATTCATCTTTTTGCAGATGAGGAGGAAGAGTGTGTGATTGAAGGGTGGAACTGCACCTTCCCCAGTCTGGCCATTGCTGTGCCTCCCAGCAAGAACACACAAGACCTCTGTAAGCAAAATGAGTGAAGTCTTAATGTTGCTTAAACTATGTTTTTTAATTCACAATCCAGCGATACCCCGGGCTGAGTGTCTATGTTTGTTTTCTCTGTCCAGGCTCCCTGCTTGCTGGCTTCTTCTCCTTCTATGTGAAGTTTGATTTTGCCAGTAGTGTCATATCTCTAAGGGAGGGGCGTTCACTCTCAGTTTTAAATTTCCTCAACCAAAAGAAAGAGGATGAGGAGATGGAAGAAGAACAGCCCTCTAAGACTCCTCATTCCCATCCAAAACTAGGCCCGCTAAATCTTTTGGACCCCTTTGAGCTCTCCCACAATGTGGCCGGAAACCTGAACGAGCGCGCTCAGCGCAGCTTCCAGAGGGAGTGCCAGGAGGCTGAAAAGTATTGCCGCAGTCTGCAGTACCAGCACAAGTCCACCAAGGGGAAGTCATGGGGACTGGTCCGCTTATTTACCCCACACGGGGAAGTCTCCCATTCCAAACCAGAGCAGCTGACCATCAGCATCCCCTTCAAGTTAGCATCGCTCCCAGAGGCCCTGCGCAGCGAGCTGCACATGGCGGGAGATGGTTTCCGTTCGCTGTGGTTCCGAAGAGTTTGCTCAGCTGTTGAGGGAGTTTTAAAAACAGTTCTCGGGTGTCACCTTTCAGCCTCTACAGATAGTGTAGTAGGTGAGCATTCATCTGATGCCGCTAATGAAATGGACACTACATCAGCTTCCCTAAACTCCTCAATGAATGACGACTTAGACAGTGTTGACTCCCAGAGCGAGACCAGCCCTGTGGTCGGTGCCAAGAGGCCGCTGTCTTCTGGAAGCGATACCCCGGCGTCGCCTCAAAGCAAAAAGCAGAGAGTGGCAAAAAGAAGGAAGCCCCAATTCCCTCCATGGATCTGCGTGCAAAAGCACATGGTGTGGGCCGGCCGGAGGAAAGTGAGACGGGAGCTGATGAAAGAAACAGACACGAGGCCGGAGGGTAGCTGTACGGAGTTGGAGTCCCGGGTCACAGCTTACATCATTGAAAAAGAGCCAGAGCTCAAGCCGCCTCTGGAGTTTAAAGTTCAGCCCCAGATGGTGGGCGGCTCAGAAAGCACACAGACGGTGCTCACGCTGCAGCCGAGCAACATGGAGGCAGGAGTTTTTCAGGATTTCTTTCACTTCCTGGAAGGTTTCTTACCCAAGATGGTAGAAACGGTGCTTGAAAAGGAAGTGTGCAGCACTTAAACTGGGGGTATTTTGGGTTTCTGTTAATGGCAAACATGCCATAAATATTATATAAAAGACATCCTTTAGAGTGGAAACTAAAGAAGCTTTATTTTTAATTTGTACCTAACTATCGACCTGTTAGAATTAAAAAAAAAAAGACTTTGTTTGTAAAGTTCAACTTTTCCTTTATTCTTTGTATTTGTTCTGAGTTCATTAATCTTTTCAAAGGATTTCTGTTCTGATTAAGCCTCTGTTTTCTGTTTGAGATTTTCCTAATAAAAGGATTCAGGTCAAATAAACCTCCCTGTTTGCAAATGTATCCATACCTTTGTAGTTCTGTATGGATTGGTGTAGTAGCATCCATCCCACATGTACGTGCTCGTACAAGCATCATCCAGACATTTTACACTAAGATCTCTAATCAGACACCAGCAGCATAGAAAAATTGCTTGATTCAACCTGTTTTGTGGCTCGTCTGAAAGCTTTTATTCAGTCAGGTTCTGGTAGGACGGAGACGGATGAGAGTAATTACTCAGTCAGGCAGCCGTCTTTATTACAGCAGGAGCAGCTGGAGCTGAGCGATGCACAGAGCTCCTATGTGCTGATTAACACCATTTGTCTCTTCTTTTTTTTTTTAAAGAGAAATGCATGCGGTCAGTCGTTCAGGCAGGAGTGTGACGATACGTGTTAATGTGACATCGGGTCACATTAAGGGCCGAAAGGTTGTTGTGTAATTAAATTAAAAATAGGTGTGTGACCTAAGAACTTAATGAATGCATAGACTCAGTGTTTTTTTCTCTGAAAGGATCAAAAAGTTTTTTTTTAACCTTTTAGTTTCATGGGAAGCAGAAAAACGATGATTGATATCTGTGCCAACATTTACTGATGAAGCGTCCGTCTGTCTGATCATCCACCTCCAAATTAGACAAGTCTTCATATTTATGCCAGCAGCTCAAAATACAGAAGAGACGTAAAGAGCAAAATGCATAATGGTGAGTCAGCGCTTTGTGGCAAACTAAAGAAGTTAAACACTAAAAACCATCGTTTCACTATTCTTCAGACTACTTAAAAATCCATTTTTACTCAGCAAGCTTTATCTCCACATGTTGGCCGAGCAGAAACTCTGCAGAGCTCTATGGACCCGGACATTATGTGGTCAGATGCAGCTTTTGACCGTTCAGGATTTAGTAAGCAGAAGTAACCTTTGTGAGGTTATGAAGGAGAAATTCATATTAAAGATGTGCGTTAGAAGTTTGTGTCATCATAAGCTTCTATCGAGACCCCCCCTCCAGAGATGAGGGGTTATTTGGGCAGGATAATACAAAACTTCATTCTTTTGCTACAAAATGCATGCTGGACTGGTGTCCCTGCTGGACTGATGTCCCTGCTGGACTGGTGTCCCTGCTGGACTGGTGTCCCTGCTGGACTGATGTCCCTGCTGGACTGGTGTCCCCGCTGGACTGATGTCCCCGCTGGACTGGTGTCCCTGCTGGACTGGTGTCCCCGCTGGACTGGTGTCCCCGCTGGACTGGTGTCCCTGCTGGACTGGTGTCCCCGCTGGACTGGTGTCCCCGCTGGACTGATGTCCCCGCTGGACTGGTGTCCCCGCTGGACTGGTGTCCCCGCTGGACTGGTGTCCCTGCTGGACTGGTGTCCCTGCTGGACTGGTGTCCCCGCCTCCAGACCAGTTTCTAATAGAAAATGTTTGGAACATGATAAAATGGACAATAAGATACTTGGTTATTATTTATTTGTTAGTTATTTATATTTTATTTTTTGTTAAATCTAATTAATTCTCTAGCTTGGTTTTTTTGGACCTTTTTGGATCTATTTTATTTTATTTTATTTGACCTGTCCTGATGTCTGTGTTTTCTGAAGTTTTGACACAACATCAGCGATTATCTTTCACCAACACTCCAGTCTGCTTCAATATCACCATCCTCTCTGCTCTCAGAGGTGCGCCTGATATACGACCACTCACACACACCTCTAAGCCTGGGAATTAAAGTGATTGATTTCAAAACTGGGGTTGTGTTTGCTGTAGGCCAGAAAGAAGAAAACAAACCTTTAACAAGTCGTAAGAAGTGTTTACCTCAAGTTTCCTCTCACCAAGAAAAGCAATCTATTGGAACATGTGCCCCCATGGCTATAAATGAGCTTTTTCCCATTAGTTATTGATGTTTAGCTGCTTAAATATTGCTCATTTTCTGTAACTTCTATTAAAATTGGCTGTTTGAGGCATTTATGTGTCACTGTGGAGACTTTTATGTGTCCACTGTCAATTCAGTGAGCCCCTTCAGAGACCTTAAATCTGCACATCTTTTAGGAAACGCCATCTGTTTACAATATGCTGTGAGCCACAGATACAGTGAGTCACATCAGTGTGATCTCACATAGCTTTGTTACGGGATGCATGTCTTATCACACAGCCAATCCTCAACGCCTCTGAGTCGTCTGACACACGCTACGTGCGACATCTCACAAAGTGGGTTGCTGATTTTAAACGGATCATTTTGTCAGCTAAATATGTTAAATATCTGAGAGCATGTTTTAAATGAAATCATCCTCCTCAGCCGGTCCCTGCGACGTCATCTATCTGAGTTAGCCGAGACGTCACAGCTCGCTCATAAACATAGCAGCTTGTGAGATGCTGCTGTAATTACCAACTCTGTTTCATATATCTAAGTGATGTTGCTGTTGGGTGAGCTTTCTTTGCTCCTCTGGAATCCACTGTTTTCCCAAACAAATTAAATGAAATGAAAAGTCTCCTACATGAAAGATGTATGTTTTTATATTCACCCACTGTATATAACTTGATGGCTTCCTTTGAAGCCATTCATATGCTCATGAATTATCGCACTGTGGTGGTGGGCCGCAATCAACCCCTCATTTTGTTCCCTGAACTGTGCAAACAGATCTGGCTGCATGAAAAGCACTCTGCTCATATTAGTGGCTCCCCTATTCTAAAGATAAGGCTGAATAAAAGTGCATAATCATTTCCCCCTTTCTGTCTGTGATGGCAGGAAGGAGTCAGACATTCTCCTGGGAAATTGCTCCTGCACTCGAATGGACTTCAGTGCATGTGTGTAGCAATAATCTTTCTATTTGGACACAGCAGCATGTGTGACCCAAATGGAAAAGTATGTGGTTTTTAACAATTAAAGTGAGGAAGAAAGCTTTTATAGCCACCTCTACATTTGTGGAATTCAGACGCCAACAGAAAGTAGATTTCCAACATCAGGATTTGGTGGAGTTATTACTCTCCTGAGATGATGTTATGTAAATTATCTTGTCTTACATAACATCATCAGGGAACAAAGTGGCACCAATGTAACTGGAAAAAGTTGGTAAAAGACTAAAGAGAAAAAGTTTTGGAACTCATCTGCCTCCCACTGGTCTTATTGTTTTGGCCTCGGTGGCAACGTATGTAGGAGACCAAACAGCTCTTCAAGAGAACATTAGCTGGGGTTTATTGGACCAAGGCCACTGAGCCTGTCTGCCCTCTCTCTTATCTGGGGGCTGTTAGGTTTTTACGGTTTCCCTATAAAAACAGGAGCAAGGTAATGAGTTTGTCTTGTGCATATTTTTGCTTCTTGCCATTGACTTTTATGGTCTGCAGAGGCAACGCAAAGTAGCTGATTATTGCTGTGGAATTAACTAAATGGTTGGAATAGCCACTGTTAGCTGTGTGTGATTACCACGATGAGCTCAAATATACGCTGCCATCAATGGAAAATGGTTTGTTTGTTTATTTGTCATCGTTTGATTGCTTTTCACTAACTCACTTCTTGTTAAAACGCCTTTTTTTCCTATTTCATATTTTAGTTTTGCATAATTTTGGATTTCAATTGGTGGAAAACTTCTAACACTAATGGTTAAAACATAAAAAGTTGATTTATGACATAATAATTACTCAGAAATGGTCAGTGTAATTAATGTGTAATACCTCTATCCACTTCCAGCCTTATAGACGTACTCCTGTTTGCTTTAATTGCATGTTTTTTTCTTTTTGTCCTCAGCCTTACAGACACTGTAAAGCTGGGATTTATGCCTAAATCAAGGTGGGTTTTTGACACGGGATTAGGGACAGACAAAGACAAACCGTTGCTTTTTATGACTCTATAAAAAGCATGGGAAAGGAGTTGTTGTGACTTCCCCTGGGAGGCCTTCACAGCATGCTGCATGCTGCGTGCTTCTATGCCACCCTGTCAGTTTCTTTGATTCATTCAGAAAACCCTAAAATATCATCACATAGGCTTTGTTTTCTTTGGGTGTTCTTGCTGCTGGCGAACTAGTGGTGCAATATTTTTGTTCTTCCTGTACTTTATATTAAAAAAAGGAAGCAGTCTGCATAGAATGAGCTGCTGGAGTCCCAAACAGTCCTGTGGCTAACTGCAACCTTTGAACGTGTTAAGAAATCTTAATTGCATATTGCAGAATCCCTTCATGACTCACACAGAATATGGGACAATAAAAACAAGAGATGTTCAGTTTTTTTCTTGACTTATCGCCTGCAGAATTTAAATTACTGGTGTTTCTGATCATTGTCATGTTGCATGAACCAGCATTGGCTAAACATCAGTCTATTGGCCTCACGTGTGACTGGAGGGTAGTTTGATAGACAGTTTGTGGAAAACTCAGTGACTACAATGTGGTTTTGTCCTGTGGCTGCAGAGCAAACATCAGTCCTCCATCACTGTGCTTAGCAGGTGATCATGTGTTTGTGCTCAGATGCTATTTTGATTGCTCTTGTTCTTTTTGGAGAAAACCTCACCTGAAAAGTTTCCTGTGATATTGGCTGGTGTCTTTCCTCCTTGGTTTTGTGCTAACACACACCAGCAAAGTGAAAAAAACCTTGATGATGAGGATTAAGGGAGAATGATTAGCAACACCTTGCTGCAGATGGATATGATATACTCTTCTATTTTTGTATTTAGATTGTGTAACATGTTATTCATTCATGTTATTTGCTGAGGTTTAATTGACCTAATTTTAAGACCTTACAAGGACCAAGAATATAATGTCATTATGTGAAGTTTTTTAGTGACTCCTCTGTTCATTGGGCAGGTGACACATGATCTGTAAATGATGAATAACAATGAATAAAGAGGCCGAATAACAAGGGAAAAAATGAAATAAAACACAATATTATAAAACAGATTAAATAAAATACATGTTACATGTGTACAAGTTCTCTGTCCCCTGTGTCTCTCTCACACACACACACATTAAAGAGATTGCACTTACACTTGTTGGATAAGAGCTGCTTTCAGGCATCGTAAACTGAACAGTAGACCGTGAAGAGCCAAGATAAACAGGAGCTGCTCTAACCGTTGTAAATGTGATGAATTACATTAAACCAAGACTGCGTGATGCCTGGAAGCTATGCAGGTACAAAATGTCTTCTGTCAGGGTGCATAAGTCAAACAAACATTATCAATTCAACTGTTTTTATAAGAGTATGTCAAACACATTAGCATTACTATCCTGTACATCACGTATGGACTTCGACTCTGGAGTTTATTAAAAGCTTAAGCACCAATTGAATATTATACTGGAGAGATGAGTGATGCACACATAGTCAAAGATCATAAAGGAAATGATTAGACAACGTGTGCACTTCTTACATGTGAATTCATTTAATACTTATTCATTTAAATAACAGATCAACATTGACCTCTCTGTGCATGTGTGTATTTTGTCATGTTAAAATGCATTAAAGTATTTTTTCTGTCATAATCTCTGGATGTACCTGAGCTGTCTCTGCTGAGATGCTCCTGACACATAAAACAAGAGAAATACTTGTACTGCAAACAAGACGTGATTGCTGGAACTAATGTGTTACTTGAATAAGATCCCATCTGTCTCCACAGTGCTGTATCTCACATTTAACAAGCCTGTTTGTTGTATTTCGTCATATTTGCTGGTTTTGTGTATGTGTTTGTTTTTGTGTATGTTTTACAAGCCCGTAGAGGGAAATGTGTCATGTAGTGTGTATGGAGCTCACAGGTCTGAGATCAGCATGAGTAAATAGGTTTAACCAGGACGCTGTCCGTGGTGCTGAAACCATATTAAACCCCAACAGGACTTTAAAAAAAATCTTTTTCTACCCTAAATTGGACTATGAATACTAAATGTTTTTCCATTTCAAACAAACTAATGTTTAAAGTAAAGTCTCCGCATATCTTTCTTTATGATTTCCTTTCCATAAGTAAGCGTTTACGCGTGTGTGCTTACACAGAGGGGTGTGGTTATGTTCGTGGGTGCGCATCAGGTATCCTTCCCACACTATATAATCCTGTGATGTGAGAGGAGAGCAACAGGACAGGGGCACTACTGAGGTGAAAGCATCAGGAGACAAGATAAAACAGTAAGTCTTCTTACTTTATTTTACAATGATGAACATATTTTTCTTTGACTTTTGGAAGTTTTCTGAAATAAAGTGTAACCACAGAGAGTAACTAAGCCGTTTTTCTCCTCAGATGGCCAAAATGCTGAGATCTTGGGTGATGCTCGCAGCACTTGTTTGCCTTCTGGTGTGTTTGAGCAGCTTCGCGGACGCTTACCCCCCAAAACCGGAAAGCCCAGGAAGCAACGCCTCACCGGAGGAGTGGGCCAAATACCACGCAGCTGTCAGGCATTATGTCAACCTCATTACCAGACAGAGGTGAGTCACAAAGAGCTTCACACAACTTAGATGCACTTAGAAGAATTTAGGAAAGACTGGAGCGATGTACGAGCTTCCAGGAGTGCGCAACGACTGTGCAGCAACAAGTTTTGAGATGAATTCTCCAGTTAGTTCTTTCCTCATCGAGATAAATACTTTCATTTTCTAACGATATAATAAATGCTCATAAAATCTGCATTATCTTAGTCATTTTCATGCTCTGGTTGGCTCAGAGAGAGAATAAAACATGGCGCGTGGAGCCCCCTAACTTCAAAAGTGCCATTTAACATTTAACAACCTGAATAAAGTTTTTCCCAAAGCTGATACTGTGCAAGGTAATAAACGCTCTTTGGATTAAATGGGTTAATTGCATTTGAAAGTTAGATTAGACTCAGCCTGTAGGGTTAAGATCTATCCAAAATATTTTCCTGCTTGGTGTAAAAACAGATAAATGTATTTAAAACTCACACAGTGGTAGTTTCATAGAGCTCTGGCTGCGTATTTTACTGATGGAGGCAGAGTCTACTTGCCTCTCCTGCAATTAAACTAGCTGGATGTGTCATTACACTCAAATGTCTGTGCACTTTGTAGCCCCTCGTGGCTCAAATGGAGGCACGTGTACTCTTCAGAAACAAGTTAACCTGCCAAAAGAGCGATTTTAAAAAGAGGCTGTTCTATTTGCTGTGATGACCATGAAGCAGTGAACTAGAAAAATCCCTTTTTGTCAGGTAATTGCACATCTGATTTGTGATTGGGCGGTGAGAGATTGGAAAGAGAAACACAAAGACTCAACAGGGTGGATGTGGTTAACCTGCCTTGCTGACAGCTTTTTGATTCCAGAGGAAAAAATGATTCCCAACAGTTGAAATTCATAGCAAGGTTGATGGGGTCACGGTAGAGCACTCCATAAAGCTGAGGAGGGTGGATGGAGACTCTCACTGATGTTTGATTGCAGTCATTACATGCAGGGATTTCTTTTCTGCAGGTATGGGAAGAGATCATCCCCAGAGCAGGCGATGGCTTGGCTGCTGTTCGGAGCAGATTCGAACCAAGATGCTGAACCACGGTGAGAAAACATGTCTGGCATTTACTTCCTCTGGGCTGACACGGATACCAAACTGACTATTGGCAGTATGCATTAAAAAACCCACTAAAACCAGTTAAATTGTACATTGACTTATAAATTCACACATGTGTCGTTATGAGGTCACCGGTCAACATTCACAAATGAATTAAAACCCCATGAGAGGTGATGAGTGTGTTCATATAATTAAAGAAAGATAGTTAATCTTAAGCAGTTAAAATAGATTAACACATAGCCCTGCCAATATTGATCTAATACATCCTCATAAGCACTGCGGTTGTGAAGAAAGAATTTGCACTTCAAGTGGTTTAACTGTGTTTTCTTATCTCTTTTTCTTACAGCTCCGACTATGTTGATTCGTGGTAAATGAGCCCAATGTTAACCCTAAACCCCCAGTTCTTTTATTTAACACCAATCAAAACCATCCTCAGATGACTACCTGCACTGAACATTGGACTGACCCTCTATTTAGTGATTTAATGTGCATGCAAATCTCTATCTCTCTGTTTGTCTGCTTTTATCAGTGTCTGTATGTAGTTTGTTTCTTTTGCCAAAAGAAAAATGTAAATAATTTGTAACAAAACAATCTATTTACGATAAAGATTTAAGTGGAATAAAATCTTACACAAGACAAAGTTTTTTTTTATTACTGGTGTTTATGAATCCGACTGATTGCAGTTACGCACACGTCCACTAGATGGTGCTATATCACAAAGGTGCGATGACATCCAAGCCAGGCTCGCGCTCGCTCCGTGCTGCTCCTGCATGGATTCATACCGTCACCAGCCGACAGGCTTCAACTTAACACAAGGCTACAAACCCGCAAAGACGCCTTTCACATCCATTACCCATTATCTACCAAGCAAGGGAACCCAGCGCCTACACAGTCACCAGAAAACTGTTTTTCATCACAGGATGTATTTGTAATCGCGTTTGAGTCGTTCTTGGTGAGGTAAAGATAGCTTCTGTGTGGGTTGCTGTTGGTTTCGGTGTAGTCAAAGTGGACCCGCCGCGCTCCAACACCTGCTGAGGACACCAGCGTGGATATCACAGACTCACTGCATCTCAGAAAGAGAGGAAGAGGAGGAGGCATCCGGATAAAGGTGACCGGGCAGGTGAGCATCTGAAGCTGCATTTCACCTGCGAAACGTGCTGTTTTAATGTGTACATAGAAGTATTAAAGCCAGTGTGTATTCCACCTTCTTTAATAACCCGTTGGCCAATGTTACATGCAGCCAGTGTTCCTTCAAAACGTGGCATCTGTACCAGCTGTTTAATATCTCATGTAAAACGTCTCACTACCTTGCACACACATCTAATCAGGGCTAACATCCGTATCTCTATCACAGGCTCGTTCGCCTTATTTTCTCTCCACCAGTACGCACACACATGCCATTTTCCTCAGGCTGGCCTCACTGGCATCACGCTAATTTTCACTTGCGCAACTGTCGTGACAGGTATTCACAACTGCGGCACCCGCAAAATGAATGTCGGCCATAGAAACATTAATAACAAAGACTGGGTGGACGTTACGCACCTGTTCACTGCTTTTGCGCATGCGCACACAGTACATGGAAGTACAGAGTTGTTGGAGCGCTCGCGGATCGTTAGAAGGTCACGTGCTTACGTATAGTGTTACTTTTTAGTGTTTATTAGTTTTTTTATTCGATATAGCATTTCTGAAACATATTCCTTTAAATATGATTCGCACACATCTTTAAATAAACCAGATTAGTTAAATGAGAGATTTTTCGGTTTGTGTAGGCTACTTTAAAATGTGTTTTTCGAGTTTTAAACAAGATAGTAGACTATTAAATAATTGTGACGAAAACCAACCAACTCTAAATATCGTTGAAAAAGACATATTTTATGTATAAACATGATTTATGCCACTTAAAAGGTAAAATTAAGTGTTTTACTATAAAAGGTAAAATAAAACCCGAGCTGCTTCCGGGGAACCCGGCACACTGACGCACGCAGGGACGTAAATTCGCTGTCTGACGTAAGATGTGCGAGTTGAAGACTTTTACGGAGCATTTGAGAAAATGGGACTGATTTGTGCTTTTAGGACGAAGGTACGTTCTATCAGTCTGTTTCCACGGCATAAAACACAGCAGCAGAATCAAGAAAACGAGCTGTTTTCC
>JBAMHV010000023.1:13217012-13229644 GCA_037177535.1 Pseudomugil gertrudae
GGAAAACAGCTCGTTTTCTTGATTCTGCTGCTGTGTTTTATGCCGTGGAAACAGACTGATAGAACGTACCTTCGTCTTTTAGGACGTGTAAAAGTGTTTGTCTTGTTTTTAATTGACAAATAACCACTGGCTGACATGCAGAGCACTCTAATTTCAGAGAATCAAATAGTTTTCTGAAGCTGATTTGAATTATTCTAAATATTTAAAATGTTGTTTCACTGGACGTCTGGCTTTAAGCCACAGCTCACCCAAAGCACAGGATGTCTTGCATATGTATAGCAGGTAGTTTTACCTGTACGTGTGTTTATTTAACAGCTGACTGACTGTAAAACCAGCCTGTAAAAGTGATCAACTGGGAAAATGGCTGAAAGGCTTTTACTTTATTGTATTACATTATCCTTTATCTTTTCTTTTCTAAGCTGTACATCTATTTGGTGCAGTTCTCTGAGTCTTTATTCCCTGTTTCATGTCTGTATCATGAGCAGTTTAGTGCGACAGGGATCAAACTGGTTTGGCAGCTTTTACTGGTGTCACCATATTATACAAAATGATACCCTTTAATTTTTAAAAATCTTTATCACATATTCACACATATTCAAATTTAGATCTTTTATTTTCCCACTACTCTAAATGGAAATGGTCACCAAACAGGAAGGGAAGGTTTTTAGATGGGCCAGCTTCTGATGATGCTCTTCATTAACACTTAATGAACTGAGTTTTAACAACAACATAGTGGATCACTCTAAAATGATTTATTGTAGATAAAACATATTCTGCAGGATGTTAAACTGAAATATAGAATATAGACAGGTGTCCAGCTGACAAATAACATGTCTCAACTTTGACGTAGCCTCAAGTAAATTACCAGTAAACAAAGATTTAAGAGCTGTCCCTTGCAACTTATGTCCAGATCTTATTATACTCGAGAAGTTGCTTGATGTCACACTCAGAATACTCTTAATGAGAACTCTCGGTGTTGGGCGACCACGACAGCACTGTGTTTCAGTGTTTTGACAGGCTGAGTGATTAATTACCCCATCCAGGCGAAGTGCTAATCAACTATAGCTGGCTTAGAGGAAGGACTTAGTAGTAGGACTCATCCGTACTTGTTTCCATTTGGAAAATTACTTCTAATGGCTTTAGTGTCTTTCCTCCATCATCCTTGGTGTCATTCATAAAATGATCATGGGATGTGTTACTGTTATTTTAGCTTTTCCAGTGACATGGCCCAAGAGATGGCAATGTTGGCTTAAATGATCTCAGTAAGGATTAGATGGATTATTATTAAATCTGGACCATGTAACCAGATTCCACAGAGGATATACGGCTGTGGTCTTTAGCTGATGCTTTATCGAGGAGCCCAGGAAGTAAATCTTCTTCCTTTTCAATTAAAATGTCTCAACAGCTTCCAAGCTCAGAGACGTCCTGGAGACCATGTGGGCTGTTTGGTTCAGGCTTTTCATGCAGCTTCTGTTTGCACTTATGGCTCACAGCAGGTGAATCTGAGCTGGAGCTGTGCTCTCACAGCTGGAAATGTGAGAAACGAGGTGTGAAAATATAGATTTTATTGATCTCCTCACTCATCTTGTGCACCGCAACGAGGACGACGTATGTAATTCATCCAATGTGGATGGTTTGAAATGACATTTTGAACAGATGTTCACATCCTCCACAAGATGGATGAAGGAAGCCTTGCTTATATTTATCAGTGAAAAGTGACGACACTGGTTCCAAGTATGGTTTATTTAAAAATGCCACCAGGTAAAGAAGAGATATTCTGCTGTGTATGTGTAAAAATGCTGATTTGCTTTGTAACAGTCTTTCCCTGGAAAGATTTTAGTGGTCTTAAAAGATAAACAGTCACGTTTATGTTCATTACTTTTTTAAAGCTGTCTGCTAATACAGGAAAAATCAGAGATTCTTAAATGAACCCTGTAAATTCTCCCTTTGGGCAAATTGTGCCTCTTTGCTTCAGTTTTTCACCTCTCAGCGATGCAACCAGAACTCGAAAAGAGACAACCTGCAACATTAAAGGGACAAGAATTAAACCTAAACAAATAGCAATTAGGTTTGTGTTTGGTCGCTCATTTCTCGTCTGTAATAACACAAAGTGATGTATAATACAATAACATAAGGATATGTATGTTGTGCACATCCTTTGAGGCCTCTACCCACAGCTGTGTTGCTCTCTCACTGAAGCACAATCTTTAAAAGTTGTTTCAAAGCTGAACGATTAGGTTTAAAGCCAACATATAGCTGTAGATGTTATTATTAAAGGGGAGGAAAAAACAATCAAATGCAATTTTTAATACATTTTATTATTAAGTGTTTTTTCTAATTGATATTTAATTATAATTTTAAATACTTAAAAATAAGTTTTAAACCAATTTAATATGAATCATCTTTGAAACATTAAGCTCTGCTTGTGCTCACCTCGGGTATCAGGTGAGGTGCAGTCTTATACGCTTTATAACCTTTTCTGTTTAAAATCATTCCACCATATAGCAACTTTAAATTTCTTCATGGTGCGCAGTGGAAACTTTATTGGTATTTTGTTTGCAGCATGTTTTAGGAACAGTTGAACACATTTTTTTTACATTTAGTTTGTCCGAGGAAGGAAGAAAACCCCCAAAATATTTGTAATTATCTTAAGCTATGCTGCAACTGTGCCAAATGTTCAAGGGAATTTATCACATCAAACCACATTTTGAATGGATGATGCCTTTTATTATGAATTGTAGATGTAAATTGTAGATTCTCATTCATTTTAATGCATTTTTAATGATGAACAGAAGGAAAAAAGTGCATCCATAGTCACAATTACTAATGAAAATGATGCTGTTATGAAACATTTCCTCAGATGAAAAGCAAATCAATACAAAAGTATTACTCAGATCTTTTAATAGCCCCAGTTTCTGCTCCAACTTATTATTATTTTACACATTTTCCCTTGTTGCCATGGCAAAGCGCTGGGGAAAGGAGAAAAA
Source organism: Pseudomugil gertrudae (assembly GCA_037177535.1). Classification (NCBI taxonomy): domain Eukaryota; kingdom Metazoa; phylum Chordata; class Actinopteri; order Atheriniformes; family Pseudomugilidae; genus Pseudomugil; species Pseudomugil gertrudae. The sequence goes on from JBAMHV010000023.1 coordinate 13,220,000, forward strand.
AAAGGCAGCGAGCTCCTCGCGGTTGTCTTGGATACGACAGTTTTCCCTGGTAAAGTAATGAGAAGAGCTGAACCTGTGGGAGCACAGGGTTATTTTTAGGCCTGACGCCAGCGTGCATGTGTGGATTAAGACTTGTTTGGTTGCTGGCACGTGTGCGCGCGTATGCATGAGCATGTTCAGAGGCCTTTATGCAGCCTCAGTGTAGGAACAGCCCAAGGTGTTTTACTCTTAGCAAACACACCTGAGCCACTGCTTGTGTCACCAGGACAAAAAGGTGCATGTATGCTGGCTTTATTTCAGCTTCAATGCTGAACAAGTTTGCAAGCAAGGAAATGGCTACACACATGATACTGGCTGTAAAATCCCTTTTCTTTCTTACGTCTTGAGGTTTGTTTTCATTCCCAAAGCTTTGACTTTTGTGGTCATTCTTGGTCATTATTGGTTATGTAACATTTAATCTGGGAATAAAAATATGCCTGTTGTTACAATGGAAATATTTTTAACCCTTAAAGACCAAAACTACAAGTGAGCAGTAGGAAAAGTCCCATTTTCTGAATATGAGATCTTTATTTATCCCTTTAACAAAAAAGGATCATTTTTAGTGATATTTACCATTTATTACCATGTTATTTATCTTTTTTTGCATAATCTTCTTCTTTCTGGTGTCCATCAAGACAAAAATCTGATTTTGTTCTACAGAATTTTCAACATTTTTACCATAAAGTGATGCAAAATGTCTGAGACAGTAAACGTATCATGTATCACGCTGGGTTCTTACGGGTTAAACTCTGCTTATAAAGTCTAGAAACATAATTATAGATCTGCGAGCTCACTGATAACACAAAAGAGCAAACACATGCAGCTGGCCTCTTGCTGTAATAGACATTGCAGAGATGATAGCAGGTCTGCAAATGTGATGTCACTGCAGCTGTGTTATTGAGCTGCTCGCTTCCTGCTTTACAGTGAGAAGGATGGAGATGTGTGTTAATGTGTGTGTGTCTGTTTCTGTGTGGGGGCTGACTAATGGAGATGGGAAATTACTCAGAGAGAAGATACAGTATTTAGATACAGTATTGGTGTAATGACTGACCCACATGCTCCACAACCTGCTGCAGAAGTCTCTAAAAAATGGGTCAAATTAACTACATTTTTGCATACTTTTGAGTCTGTGACATATAAGCAGAACAAAAAGGGACAAATCTGAGATATCTTCTACATTTCCTGATAGTTTGTTAGGCATGACAGATGGCTTTGGCATACTTTAAACATTCTGTGTCTTTACACTGCATGAACACAGGCTAAAACCCGGGTAAGCCTTGGAGACCGACATAACAACTAAACTGGAGATTGTCATAGTATTACAAAGACCCATACACATGCATAAAGGAATGTGCATTAGTAGGAGTGCCTCAGTCCAGTCCTCGAGATCCATTATCCTGCAGCTTTTAGATGCAAGCCCTTCTCCAATAGACCTGATTTAAATGATTGACTCATTAACTGGTCCCTGCAGAGCCGAACAACTTGCAGATGAGGGAATCCAGCCATTTGATTCAGATGTATTGGAGGGATGTATCTAAAAGTTGCAGGATGGTAGATCTGGGGGCAGATTTATAGCATTTAGAAACAAACAATGGTGCAGAAGATAAAAAATATAAAGCTGATCATAGTAGTTATGACCAGGATTTGAGCACATGGTATGATCAGTTCTACTTATTTTCAATAAGTCAAGATTTTTTGACACCTCATATAAAGTATCTGAGATTCCCGTAATGCTGGCAGAGTTAATGGAACTTTTTCAGAGCGCTTGTGTGCATCCTTCATCATGCAGCACCACATCAGAGTCAGGCATGTGGAACTACTCAGGAGATTATCCAAGCAGCATAAGCAGCATTGTAACAGCTCTTATCCTGGCTGCATTAAATGCTGCTGCATGAAGCTCATACATGTAAGTAGTTGTTGAAAGAGCAAGATGGCGCGCCACATCAACTGATTTTTATTCTTAAAACCATTATCCGAAGTCTTTAGCGTTGATTTAGCTTCTTGTCATTCTTTTTCAATAGAGCTGCCCTGTTCTGGATGTCCGCTGGAAAGTCAGAGATGTCTCTGTATAAAATACCAGTAAAAGGTGTATCTTAGGTGTGTGTGTGTACATATTGGATTTCATTTGCATCTGATTTGAACATAGTGGACACGTGTGTCCCAGTGTAGAACCAAATTTGAGGTTATTTGGTTTCTTCTTTTTGCCATGCTCGCCCAGCTGCCTCAGTTGCCATTTAAACTGCAATTCACACAAAAACATTGATTTTTTATGAGTTTTTTGCACCTTAAACCAACAACTAGCCATTTCCTGCTTGTGAGGCATGTAGTTAACACCTGAAATTTTGAGTTTTTTTAGAATGAAATATTGTTTACAGTCTTTTTTAGTTGGCAAAATTAGAGCAGGGTTTTTAACTCCAGTCTCTGAAGGTCAGTGTACCACAGGATTTAGTTTTTTACCTGTTACAGCATAGCAGATTCTCCCTAACGGCACATACAGGTTTTGCACAAACTTAATGTTGAGACATTCATTTTGCCAGGTTGAGTGCAAGCAGGGACACAGCTAAATACAGAACTGAGACTCTCGAGGACCAGGGCTGAAAAAGCCTGAATTAGATGCATAAATAATTCTCACCTAGAGGATACCGAAGAATTAATCCAGTACTTATTATATGTTTTGGATTATAATATAACATGACTTGAAATTCAGTCATGTTAGCCAGCAGCATGTTATTAAAAAGCTAATAAAGTCAAATCCTCAGTTAGGTCTCTGGGACATGTTGATAATATGCTCCGGCATTAAAATGTTGAGTTTTATCGCTGCACTGATGATCAGATGAGTAAAATATGGTAAAGCTCAGCTCGGAGACATTTTTACGTTTGTTTTTGCTGATGTTTAAGAAGATTAAGAAGAGCTATATGGGTGATCTGTTTTAATTAAAAACGTTGCCTCGAAACCATTTTTGAAAAGTTAGCTGCTCAGTAGAAGTAAAAGAGGAATGTGAGTCCATGCAGAAGGTGACTTATTTATTCTTTATAAGTAAAATGTTTGGGATGGAGACAGAAAGCTTTTGTAAATGTTCCTGTAACATATGCTGAGGATGCTGAGGATGAAGCAGGGTTTTTATGTTGTCACACACATTTGCACACTGTGACCCTGTGGTGACTTTGCTCGATTGTGACTACCACAGCAACGGTTTCACTATGGATAGCCATTGCCATGGCAACTGGGAATTAACATCCTATATGCTCTCTCTCTCTCTCTACTCCCATCAGCTCCGCTCTCCTCACCATTGTTCTTCTTTCTGTATTCCTGCTCATGTTTCCACACATCCACAGCCTTTGTGTCTCACAGCTCTCACCTTGTTATATTTCCACCATGTTTCTCTACAAACACTCGGTAGTTTTGTTTCTGCTTCCTCCACTGGCTTTGCTTTTCATGCATGAGTTTTGGGAAACTTATGTAGCTTCTTCTTGCTGCCCTGATGCGGAATAGATCAATCAGATTTAGTGGAAATCCTCACTAAGATGATACTAGCTGGCCTTCCCACTCCTTCACCCGCGTACTCCATCTTTCCAACTGTTGTTTATCATATTCTTAGTGGACAAAATGGTTAAAACAGGATGTTACCAGAGCAACTGGCTGCTCTATTTATAGACATTAATAAAGTTAGCTGTCATGTGTGGGAGGTGGTTTTGATATAATGGGACTCTGGCACGTTGGTCAGTCTGTTGACTGTTTTTAGTCAAGATTAGAACTTTGCTTCTTGCTCACCGTGTTGACTTTAAGGTCAGAATCTAATAATATAATAGTTCCAACCTAAACCAGACCTTTTAAAAAGGTTTTTTGCATTTATATTCACAGTCTGTACTTCTCCTTGTCCTTGCAGTTGACCGAACAAGTTTTGTAGAGGATACTGGGAGGAGCCAATCTTTAAAATGCCTGTGGCAACATCCTGCTCTGACTCTGGTAGGTATCGCCGTCTCACTACAAAAAGCCCATGTAGTGTGTGTTTTAGTGTGTGAGCGAGACAGAGGGAGAGAAGTGGAAGGGGATACTGAATGGTTATTCTAACAATGGAGCAGTACAAAACTCTTGTCTTAAATTAGTTATGCCTCGAAAGATTTGCTTTAATATACTTTCCAGGTTTAATCTGCACTTTGTACAAATGAACACAGTTGCATAAACATGTATACGTCCAAAAAAATGGTAATTTAAGATGTTATTTACTTAATACATGAGTCAATGTCTCCGGGGACTATCAAGAGTTTGAATGAAGTGGAGACTGGTAATTTTCTATAAAACTGACTGGTAGTCATTTATGTTCTGCATGGATCTCTGCTTTGAGACCATCTGCAATTAACTGGTTTATAAAATCAATCCTATGATGACAATATGGGCATGTTTTAGTCCAAGACAACACAAGGCGTGCCATCCTGAGCCAACATTTATGCTGGAGTCCCGCTGTTTGATATAATTATAAAGTAAACCTATGAAATTAAGATGTTAGAGTTGTATCTTGTCCAAAAGTATCAGGTCCAAAAGTTTGCATGCACCAACACTAACACTGGCACTTAATTATTCGTCTGTGTACTTCCTCTTCACTCGGCGCTGAGAACAGAGACATACAGGAACAAACCAACATGACCAGATGTCTGGGAAATCAGTCTCGGCATATTTAAAACAGTGCTAAATCTAGAACTGAAAGCCTTAAACTATTTTATCATGAGATAATAAATAGCTGCAGGCAGCTTCTGGAAGGGGGAAAAAACTTCCTTGTAGTGCATGAGGAAAGCTGTTAGTCTGATTTGTACTCAAAGCGGAGAGGTTTCTGGGAAAAGATGACTGGCATTTTTAGTAACAGGCAGTAAACTATTTCATCATATTGGTTCATGTCTTTTTTAAATCTTTTTACATTTGAAAAACGGTATTTTCTGCAGACACTTTGTATTCAGACATGCAGAGAAGTCTCAGCTTGTTTTTTTTAACCTCAGTAACTGATGTGTGCTCCTTCAGCTCATGAACTAAAAGCTCAAATATAGATTTTTCAATGAGCGCTGTTTGTTTGAGCCTCTTTCAAACTGAAGGAAATAAACCTCCAGGTAAAACAGATAGTGTTATCAGCATGCTGCATTCAGTGCATCAAGCTCAGCATTGCGCGTAGAGGGAGTAATAGGCAAAAGTCACTTTTTCAGTTGTCAGCAGCTCTTTACTGATCACTCACCTGATGGCTTTTGAGAGGGTAGTTCAGTCCGTCTGCAGCATCTGGGTCGATAAACATCAACGACTACTCTGAACTGGCTTTCATTAGAACTGAATGCAGATTGCACTGTTTCCACATGAAGACACCAATTAGTTTGTGTCACAATGTCTTTTATCCAGTGTGAAAGTAACTTTTAATAACTGCAATAAAAGACAGTAACTTTGCTCACCTCCTTAGCCTAAGCTACTCTTTTCCTAAGTTGACCTGTGCGAGGAAAAAAAAGAAGCTCCCTGCCTCCTCCCAGAGAAGGCATCATACTTCCCTCCCTTTCTTTCTTCCCACTTCCCCCACTTCCTTCTCTTTACTCATGCACCTCGCTCGTCTCCTTTCATTCATGCAGAGGAGGAGGCGCTCAGCCAGGCGTAGCCTCTGCACATTCACATGAAGAGCAGGTGGAAAGGGAGGAGAGAACAAGAAGCTGGTTTGGGTAAAAGAGGAGAGAGTCTGTGAGAGATAGGGAGAGGAGATCTCTCCGGCTGCCTCTGATACAGTGCTGGGTGTGTTACTGAGAGTGTGTGCCCCGTGGTGAGGTGTTGTTAAGCATGGCTGGCAGCCTGTTTGGAAGGCTCTCTCTGGAGGAGGGGGACTCCGCCAACTCCTTGGACGACCTGGATGTCAAGCTGGGGGAAGAAGGTAAGGAGAAGCAGAAACTCATGTTAAAATGAAGATATTTCAGGCAGCACTGTGCTTATGGGTTGGGGTGTTGTTTTAAATTTGCATTGCACCTGCAGCTGATATACTGGCATGATGAAGATGAGCAGAGACAGACTGGGACCTAGGGCAGCGTGTGATGTGCCGGAATCTGAAGCAGCTTACTATGAAAACAGGAAGGACAATGTAAAAATGAAGCAGGCTGCCTGACACTATTCATTTAAAAGCATGCTATTCTGAAAGAAAATCTGCTTTTTAGCCTTTATTTGCATAACTAAAAGAGAAAAAGAGTGCGTATAGATAAGTTAAGAATGAAATGGGAGGAGGGATTGTTTGTAAAGCAAGCCTGTACTTGTTGTGCTGAATGATAATGCCTGCATAATGTTTGCTGTCACAGCATGGGAACCACCATACATCTCATTCATAATTGATGGTTTTCATCAATATTGGATCAAGTTGCATACCTCACAGTCTTTCCCACGAGTGATTTAAAGCCATGCATAGGTTGGTAAGCTTATGTGTACCAAATTATACATTCGGATGCCAGGTAGGGGGTATTTGAATCAAAACAACTATTTCATGGTGTCATGTTAAATGAGACGGAGTTTGAAACATCATTACATCACTGCCAAGCTCATTGTGTCACACATTATAGTGCGTTGCAAGATATCCTCTCCTCTGTAATGTAGCTTGACAGGACAGCGGTGACGGCTATAATGAATCACATTTTCTGTCAAAACGTCCTGTCTACCAGTTCAGGGCACATGAGTGTGTGTGGGTGCTGGTGTAGGATGGAGATGGCGAGAATCAGACCTCCAGTGCATTGTAGATTCATGGGGAGTAAGTAGGGGGTCATTCATATGCAGCAGTGTTCTGATTAGAGACGGCAGGCTTGAAAGTGTCACAATCACAGCTTTCCTGCTTTCACCTCTTCTTCACGTGTTTGCAGAGCCACACATGGTGTGTCTGCTCCTAATGAAGCTGTGTTCAAACACATAGGACGGATTATTGAGTACAATGTGTTGTCAAAGATAGTTACTGGGTGAAGGTATTTGATAATGTGGCGACAATGACAGTAAGCCCGTCTGTAACACATCCCGATTAGTTTCATTAGCTCTGTTATTACCTGCTGTATGGAGAATGTATGCAGTCTGAGTTAAAATGTTTGCCTTATTAAGTCAACTTTAGAGGATCGACCTGCTTCTCCCGTTGTTGTCTGGGACCTCGAGGTTGAGGGGAGATAGTAGCTGCTGTCACTTAGCAAAACAAGTGTTGTCTCCAGCGGTGACCTTCATCAGGAGGCAGGTCTCTGCAAACAGGATCCACAAAGAAAATGCCAACAAGCAGTTTTGTTTGAAATTGGTGCAGAAAAGTTGAATGACTTTGTCCTTTATAATGCAAAAAACCCCAAACAAACAAACCCTAACACCTTTTTACCCCCCTTTCTCATACAGATGTTATAGATAATGATTTGGGTGATTGCTGATGATGAATATTTTGTACTTTTATTTGCATCCTTCATACCTGATAGATAATGACATTCGCATCATGAATAATAACAAAACAGCTTTTAGGTTTTTCAACCTTACATTAAACTATTTTTGAAAGATTTTGAGCATTTTTTAGGAGCATCAAATATTAGCTCATCTGCATTTTGGTCAATAGATCTGCATTTGGATCAACACAGTAACCTGGATGTTTGTTTAGCTTTTAGTGGGCAGAAGCATAAATTCTGTGTCATTACTGTAGATTGTGATTCTGGAGTTCCACTATCTGTGTGTTTTTCATGTTTCTCACATGAAACACATCTGATACATATGAATATAATACATATTGTTATGCTAAACACAACGATAAGCTGTTGGATTCATGTCATTTGGATAAGATGTGTTGCAGCTGGGAAACATCTAAAACCTGCATTATTTAAGTTGCAGCTGCATCTGCTCTATGTCATCTAGGAGCCAGTACCAGCACGGTGGCTTTAATGTTGTCATCTTGTCCCTTCGCGACCATTGTGTGACTGCAGTATTATTTGTATAAAAACATATTTTCAGCCTTTGTGTTGCGTCTGAACCACCTAACCACAACCTGAGCAGATCCTTCATTCAATCCCTTGAGTTTAAATGTGTTCTTGTGCTGCAGATAATTTCAGTAAAGCTTACAGTTATGCATTTATATTCATCAGATGAGATGCACTGAGAAGGCACGTCCGAACAAGTAGCTCACACATGCACACACACATGCAGAGTGGCCACTCCAAGCATGTGCCCACACGTACTTAACACGATAAGCCCGGCTGTGTTTTCAGTGACACTCCATGAGGAGGGTATTGATTTAATAATTCAGAATGCAGCACACCAGAGCTGCATTTCATTTGTTGTGCTTTGAAAGCTGTGTTGCCATCTGCATTTGTGAAGAAGGCTGATTACACTTTACAAGTGCTTTAGGTTGGAAAGAATCGTGAATCTCCTGACCTGAGGACAAATTAATCATATACTTCAGTCATAAAGGATTCATTGTTTGTGGCACACACCACGGTGGAACAGGCCATTTCAGTATCATACTTTTCCTTCTCTTTATCATTCATCTTTTGCCACTGGAGGGATTGATGGCAATGATCTTTTCCTGGAAAACTGGAGTCAGAATAACACCCAACAGCAAAGTTAAAGTATTTAATGATGCCTGTTGCAGGATTGGTTGGTTGTGTAGCATCTTCGTAGCATTTTCGGGGTCAAACTGAACATTTTAAGCGTTCCAGTGGGACAAAGCTACAGCAGATCCAACCACGTTGCAAAGAAGTATGTTTCCTCAGAACCTGCCCTGTTTTTACAGAATAAAGCAGGCATCGGATACTTTTCAGCTTTTAGTTAACGCTGATAAGCTCCGAGGAGCGTTGTTGGTATTTAAAAGTCCTCTCCCTTAAATTCACATTTATTGCCAAAAAGTTCCTAAAATATCTGGTTTGTATATTAGTAGCTTAATCTACTCTTTGCTGGCTAAAGCCAAAAGATTTAGCTTCATCCTGTTTATGGAGAAGAGTTTGAACAACTCTTTAAATCATTTTGACATCAGAGTGCTGTCAACAGCCAGACCTCAAAGTGAATTTTACCATCTTTATAGTAAAAATATTCTGATAATTAAATAATGAATGATGAAAAAACACTTCAGAATAAAGATTGAGATAAAAGTGGAGGATCTGGGGAGGATTTCTGGCTCAGAGGATTAGAGAACAGCCTCACGCTGAATAAACACTGTAAATGCTGTATGTACCACTCACTGACAAAACTCCATTGCTTATTTAAATATAAAAATTAAGCACATCTTAATAATTAAATAAAGAAGTATGCATTTTTAATGTTTATTTCTCAGTAGTCTCAGTTTGTTTAATGTACCCCTTTATTCTCTTGAAGTTTTTATAAAATGTGTTTTAGGGTTTGAGCAGCTTTTTGCAGAAGCTAATGCACAGCATTTCAATGTTTTGTTGTGTGTTTGATTGTTAAATGTCTGCTTTTTGTGATGTTTTATGTCCTGTGGGTGAAGTAATCTAACAGCCGTTACTCACAGAAAGGTCCTGTTTACTGCTCAGCAACATCTCACTGATCATTCACACTACATTTGGCTTAAAGGAGAACTTCGCTTTTTTTTAACCTGGGGTCTGTTGTCATCTTTCCTTCCATACATGTGAGTGATGTAG
>JBAMHV010000023.1:13254603-13271155 GCA_037177535.1 Pseudomugil gertrudae
CCCCCCCCCCCCCCCCCCCCCCCCCCCCCCCCCCCCCCCCCCCCCCCCACCAACAAAAAAAAAAAAAAAAGCAACAAACTGCGTAACATTTGAGTGGGTTAAAGTAGGCCTAAGCTATAATTAGCAACCCAGTTCCAGCTTCAAAAGGCTAAGTAAATATTAAAAAAGGAGGATTGCATGTCTGGAGTCTATAAAAAAAACAAACATCTCCACTACCATTTATTTATTATTTGGCAGTTTTAACTGTTCACTACACCACTTCTAAAACGCGTAAACATGACTAATCTAATTAACATTTACATTTATTTTATTGTCCCATTCCAACGCACTTCATCCATCCCACTCTTTCTTCCCATCAATAAAAAGAAGCGTGTTCTCCAGTAAGAGCTGCTTTCCAGCCTCATTATCAGCATTATCCTCAGTGTGTTCAGTGTGTTTTCCTCACCAGTGACAGCAGGGTGACGGAGGACTCCATCTCCCGGATCTGCATGGCCTGTGAGTCCAGCAGCTTCACCGTGGCGCTGGCCACGCTGTTGATCTGGTAGGTCACACTCGCTAAAGCCTGAGTAAGCAAAGCTTTGGTCTCCTCTACAGCCTTGGTTTGATCATCTGCCTGCAGTGTTTTTATAAACACATAAATACTGAATACTTAATAATAAACACGCTTCACAGTGATGTTGAACTCACCTGGAGGTAATTGTTTTCGCAGTACTCTGCCACTCGGAGGAGGTTGCTGTGGTTATCAACAAGTTTCTTCCTGGCAGCAGGCGCTTCCTGTAATATCTGATTAATAACTTCAGAAAAACATTTCTGCTCCGTGATTTCTCCCATTTCTCCTGCTAATAGACATTAAACGGAAATAGAGCAGACTCTTTGGTGAGGATGGAAGGATCTGTTTGGGGGCAGGAGTCAGTCGAGACAAGGAGGTGCGTGCTGGTTGGGAACGCGGAAAATACCTGAGGGTGGATTTTTTCACACAGGGCAGGGCTGCATAACATACACCTCCACTGATACAGCTCAGACACCTGCAGCCATCACACAAAACCGGAATATTATCTTTAACATGTTGCAGTTTTTGTTACACTACAATCATATTTAATATATCAGCTGTTCAATAATCTTTAGTATCACAGTGACCTGTGATGCCCACTTGTAGTTTTTAAAACTGTCCGCTAGGTGTCACTGCAGTCCAGAGATAAACCCACTGTAACTGGTGGCTTTTTTATTAGCTCAACTAAGCAACTATAGTGATGTTATAGAGCATTGTTATAAAATAACCATATGCAAAACCCTGTTTAAAGGCATTATAGTATTAGAAATATCCTCTATAAATAACTTGGACTTGTTATTTTACAAGAATGTTATCATCAATTCCATCATAGGGCCAACACACACAGACAAACAACCATGCACACACACACACACACACTCCTATGGGCAATTTAGAGTCTCCAATCAGCCTATCCCCAAGGTGCATGTCTTTGGACTGTGGGAGGAACATGCTAAGAACACGCTAAGAACGGGGGAGAACATGCAAACTCCTCACAGAAAGATTCCTGGTTTGATCCCTGACCCCAACCATGCAGCCATAATGACAACATGTGTTTCAGAATATTTAGATTAACCTGATGTTCTCCACTTGGTAGATGTCGAGAGGTGATGATGCTAAACTGCTAAAATAATTCTTTTGAACACATTGCCTGAGCTGTCTGTGTTAAAACCTCTTTCAGTTTGTTCTGCTTTACTCTATCAGAGGTGGCCTTTGCCATATTGTATTATGATTGGACAGAGGTTCAAAGCTACACCTGCATTATTCTAAAGGGACATTTACATTTTCATCCTCAAAGTGTTTGTTTGCTGTTTTTCTGTGAGCCTGAAACTTATTCCAGTTGTGTGTTTTATAGGTTTATTCACCAGAAACATATTTACTGATATTTACATTTTTTTAAAATCAAATCTCACAAGTGTTTCCTTCAGTGACTCTAGTCATCCTTGATTCATCCTTGCAGTTCCAGAGATGCAAGCAGAGGCCTAGAAAATAGACATGGGGCTGAAAAAGCAGTTGCAGAACCACAATGAAAATATTTAATCAGATGTTCACAATTAATTATTCCCTATTAAGATACAGAGTTATGTACAGAGTCATGAATACGAGGGACAAATGGCAACAACGTTCAATGTCCCACCTTCCCTCACCAATAATGAACTTCATATTTGCATCATTAGGTCAATTGCTGGATCAACCTTTAGATCTAAACATTTAGATTTATAATCATACTTACATTAGGATGAATAACTCATGGGTTTTATTTGTTCTATGTGTGCAAAACTAGAAGACAGATAAAGAGATTTGGTGCAAACCTGTCGCTCCACGTTCCCAAGTCACACTCTCTGACATACAATAAATGCCAATTTGGCAAACTTTGAATGTGATCTTGTACTTTAATAATCTCAAAATGAAACTTAAGAGGTCATTAGCAGATGTTATTTTAAGGATCTGATAATTGTTCCCTTAAACCTCAGTTTTCCTTCTAAATAAAGTAGAATACAGATTCTCAGGTTAGATATAACGAGCAGTTCAACATCTATAAAAGGGCTTTTATTTGTTTGTTGTCACTCACATTACAAAGTGATGTACATCTAGGTGATGACTTTATGTCTTTACAGACACTTGTATTTGTGCTCAGCACAAACTGGAGTTTGTGGTATGTATAACTGCATTATTGTGCACAAATTAATGTAGGTTGTAATATATATTCAGACACACAGTACAGAGTGCTTATTCAACAAATGACACAATATGATATGTAGAAGCTGAGGAAATTCCTCTGCCTTGAGACATCATGTTTATTCTTCTTAAGCCTCTACATGTGTCAAACTCCAGTCCTCGAGGACCGGCATTCAGCAGGTTGTGCTGTTTCCCTGCACTAACACACCTGATGCAAATCAAATAGATCCAACAGATTCTTGTCAACCTATTAAGTAAATCCAGTCAGCTGTGTTGGAGCATGGAGACAACAAAAACCTGCTACCGGCCCTTTAGGACCTGAGTTTGATACCCTTAATAGATAATTGCAGTGTTTAGCTCTGTTACTAATTCAAAGTAGCTTAGTTGCTATTTTTCACATTTTCTTGAATTTCAGTGCTGGATTCATCCTAATACTGAAAGATGTTAGTAATAAGTTAGTAATTAGTAATAAAGGCTGTAAATCCTGCCTCTCCTGTGATAAGATCACTGAACATCCACATACCACAGATACGTTTTAGATAGACCCAAGTTCATCATGTGCAGAACTCAGGATAGTGTTTTATGGACTTGTTTACACACCCTGCCTATCTGAGTGTGAGACCAGCCGCTTGATTAGGAACTCTTATTGCTGGTCATGATGCAAAATGTAACCTTTATGAGGATAAGGTGTTGTGGATCATTAATGAAGCACTTACCTTGAACACAGCCTGGTTTAAATAAAGGTGAAGCCTGACAAAGGGTTTGCTCTCGTGACATAGCAGAAGAGTACCAGATATCCTGTTCCTGTTTAAATAAAGAGCATTTGGTGGTGTTGTTCACACTTAATACACTGATCTGGAAATGGAAAACGAGCAAGATGACACACCTTTACAAGGTGATCCAGCAAACATCTGCAAGAAATAGCAAACAAAAACATGGGGGCATAGTCCTGGAAAAAATGGAAGAATCTACATATTAGATAAGAAAGGTGACACAGATGCAGTCTAAATATTGTTGGGATGATGGCAAAGCCAGTGATTACTAAAAGTGACTAAACACATGATTATTTAACCACAAAATACCCTCAGAAGCGTCTATCACAAGCATCCCACACAGACACTGGCCAGTTCAAGCAACATCAATCCCTGCCAGGTCCTCACTAAAGTGGAAATAAAAGAGAAAGCATGGGCTTAGCTTGGATATATTTGCCTAATAAAGCATAGGCCCTCATATGATATGAAAAGATGAGCCATCCTAACCTCTAGTTCAGGGTAACTCCAAGAAGATCAGGTGTACTTGCTATCAGATGAAAAGACTTCTTCATGCATGCAGTATTTATCAGTTTTATTTTTATACTACTGAGGTTTATATCTTACCAGCTTCTCAGAATAATCGGACATATCTGGATGCAGTTTGCATTCTCCCCACTGTGCATGCATTTTGCTTTGTGTTTCTGTTCTCAGAGACAATTTCATGATTATCTGCCAATGTGTTAGTCTGACTGGCTTTCAGTAGAACTAAATCAACATGTGGAGAAAATAGATGGATCTAGTTCAAAGAATTTCAGGAATTTCCTCAAGAAAATGCTTATTACACTAGGATAGTGGTTGGTTAAACAAATGATGGTGGATGTAGTGATGTGGTTGAGTCATTGAAACTGTAGGTGAAGAAACTGCCACTCTGTTTCTAACTAAATAACAGGATATTTCCACTCACATACTGTACATCTTCTACAACATCCACTTCCTAAATTGTGCACTGAATGCTAGTTTGAGGAGATTGGATAGTCTGGGCTATCGCAGCATCTTCACACTTCACAAACTTCCATTAAAGGAAAAGACAAATTCAATCATAGTACCGATGACTGCAGGAAACTACAATTACAGGCCTGCAGGCCTCCACACACACACACACACACACACACACACACACACACACACACACGTGCCCCCGTCCAACAAGTAAGGAGTTCATTTTCACTCTGCTCATTTCTTTTTGTCTCTATGTGTGGCTGTGAGCTTATTTCCAATTTGTCATTTGCCACCTGGTGCTCTTTCATCAAACTTTTCATCTTATGAGCAACACACAGTTATATGTGAGAAATTGGTTCTTACCCTCCCTTTACGCTTTAAATAGAAAATAAGATGTGTTCTTATGACTTCACCTTCTCTCAATCTGTCTGATCAGTTCAGGGTGCAGTCTGTCAATAAATAGCCAGCAGTCTCCTTCAGACAACTTGTACATGTGATGCACGTTTCCACAGACAAGTGTGACTACAACTGCATTAACAGCTTTTTTTGTGAGATAACTAGTATATCTTCTAATATGTTCTAGATAGCATTTTAGATATGTAAGTGAACCTCTGTGGCCTGATTAAGCAGAACTCAACCCATCAGTGGAAGGGGATGGTGTAATTTTCCACTGATTCAAAGCTGAACTCATCATGACCTCAACACTCACATGTTGCCACTGTGTGAGGTGATGATGATGACTCCTGACCAAACAAAGCCTGCTCAGCTCAACAGACTAAATCTCACTTCAGATTAAACTGAGAATTGACTCTAAATGAGGGATTTCTATTGTACTAGTTCAGTTATCCTACCAGATAATGTCAGCTTCAGCTATAACAGCTCACAATCTAAATCACGAGAGCCTGTTTTTGTTCATCAAAATGCTGCCAATGTAAGGTTCATTTTAATCTGTTTGAAAGGGGGACACCTTATCAGCAACTATGTAGTTAATTCTACCATCAAATACTTTCCACTACATGTTAGGTTTCCATTAAGAGCAATAAGGAACTATTAGACATGATAAATCATATCTCCTTGTGGAACTGGGAAGGTTACTAGTGATCAATAAAGCATCCATAAAAAAGACAATAATGTAAATATCTTATATTCACCATGCTGCTGTTAAAATACTCTATTGTTGGAACAACCTAAGACCCATTCTTACTCCTAATTAAACAACTTTTAAAACGATCACCAGAGTAATGTTTTATGTCTGACTAAACTTTTTTAAAGTGTAACTGAGTAACCAGTCAGGTGAATAATCAGCCAGTTTCTCTTTACAATAACAGACATATAATAATGCTTGAACATGAATTTTAAAACAAAAAGATCACAAAGTCAACGTGACACATTTGCAAAATCACCATTTTGCTTTTGCCCTTTTGTTGCGACCTGCTGATGCATTGCAGCAAATGTCACATGGCTACTCTGCAGCTTTATAAGGTCTAAGTTACAAATCCAGAAACACAAATCAAGTCACTCACATGTCATTCAGATCTGTTGTTACCTGAGTTAGCACGTTATAAACAGCAGGTTTTGGTTGATATGTGCAACTTTGGTGTTCTTGCTCACAACCAGTGTTTATCATAAGTTAAATAACTTCCAGTTTAGGATGATGTTATAAATAAAATGGAGTGTTTAAATGAATGTTTAACAGAGGCTGAAGCGTCCCCTGTAAATCAGCAAAGAGCCAAACAGTACTGATGTGAGCGTGGCTACTTCTTAGATGTCCATGTCCTGCACCTGTTAACTGCTATCATAGAATCATAACATTTCCATTTATTCAAACAAACTATCTCCTACACTCTCACCTGCAAACTGTGTGCAAGAATAATTCCTTCATTTATAAAAATTAACATCTTGTTTAAACGCTTTTCATTCAATATTAAAAACAAATGATTTTTCAAAGCCGATGTCTGCGTGCTATAAACAACGCTCTGAGCTTGAGTCATTATACACAGAGAAAGAAATGAATGTTTCTTTGTCAGCAATGGTGTTTTGCAAGATATGAAGTCATGCAAGCTGCCCTCCCTAAGGATTCAAGCAGAATTACAGAAGTGCTTAATTTGGGATCAAAAGCTCAGCGGATTTGTCTTGTTTAGTTTACATCGTAATTATGGCAAAAAGCAACTGACTTGTTTCCTATTTCAGGAAAAAACAGCTTAGTAAATATTGCTCTTATCAGGAGCACAAAAATAATAGTAAAATAAGTGAAATGAGGAGGATGCACTTCACAAAGACATTCAGATGTAGCCAGTGACAGCCTGGGCTCTTTGATCACTACTGAAAATGTAGACATTAAGGAAGAGGAAATACACCCTGATCCCCTGACAACACTTTTCACTTCCTCTGGCCTGAGTCCTATCACCCCCCTCCAGTGTCCACCCCCCTAATCCTCCCCCCCCCCCTCCTCCTGTTGTCACCAAGCTGATGAAGGGCAGAGTAAAATATGTGGAGTCCGTCCCAGACGCAACACTGGTGCTTATTGAGGAGCCTCCAGTCCACACACACACAACCTGGCATGTGTTAGTGGAAGGTGTATTTACTTTTCACCAACCGCATTGCACAATGACTGGGACGCCGCGCGCTGCTTTTTAAGTGCGTGCACGCGCGTTGGACTTTGGACATGGACATAGAAGAATGCTGACGGCTCGCGACGGGGAATCCGCTCTCCTTGCGCGTGAAGGGAGGGAGGGTTAATTAGCAGAATGCAATGCAGCTGCGCTAATCAGCCTCACCTGGCGCTGCAACTGCGCCAACATGCGCTCCACGTCTCCTCTGCGAGCTTTTTAGGGATATAAAATGCGAATAGATGAGAGGGAGGGCTGCAGTGAAGTGTGGGCTGGGTTAATCTGGCACTTAAAAGAGCTTCTTCTAGGCTACTGTGCGCTTTTTTTCTTCTGGCAGGCGGTCTAAAGAAGCAGATGAAACGGCAACCTTAGGGGAACACTGTGCATATTAACTTTATTGATACAAGGATTTTCTTATTTGATCCTTTACACTTCAGTTATACCATCAACTATTTCCTTTTATTTGTCTGAATGGTAGCTAGTCATGGGTACTGGCATGACCTGGTTATTATGGTCCGTCCTGTTGCTTTTACCAATCTCTGAAGCTCTGCGAGACAGCTGGCTGCCAGGGGAATACACAAACACCACAGCTGATGCGCAGAGGTTCCTGGATGCTTATAACAGTACTGCCGAGGAGGTGTTCTACCTCAGCGTCTTAGCCAGTTGGAACTACAACACCAACTTGACAGAGCATAACTCCAAGCTTCAGGTAGGAATGGTTTCTTGGGCTTGTAGTACTTGTGTGCCAAACTTGTTGATTCCAGCTTGGAGGAGTCTTGCCAGAGCTGGCATCTTGTCACCACATGCATGCATGGTCAAAGGTTTCTGTGGAGCTTAACTCTGCTTGACTTGGAGATTAGTACTATTCATCCCTCTCCAGAATTGCATGCTCAGTTTTCTCCTAATGAGCCAACTCTGCTTGAGTGTTTTGTTGGATATAAAGTCACTTATAAGAACCTGTGGTGTGAACGGCTTCTATCTATTTATATTGTTTTTAACTAATGTGGGGATTCTTGCATACTTTGTGTTTATTTCTTTAGCTGTATGCTTTTGGTGATCTGCTTGGAAGGGAAGCACTCCTGCACAGATTGCAGGTTTATGCTCCAAATGTTACTTATCATCCACTTGTATTTGCTGGTAGTAAAAAGGCCTCCTTTGCAATCATTTCAAAAGGCTTTTGCAGATGCTACTAATGTCATCTGAAACTTTTCCAGTTGATCCACTCAAGTTTTGCATTAACTGAAAATGAGGATGCCAGCAATAAAGCAGAAAGTTAGTTGTGATGAGGTGTGTGTGTGTGAGAGAGAGAAACCTTGCTAAATTGAAATGCTCAGAAGAAAACTTCTTGAGTCCCCCCCCCTCCTTTTTTTCCTCTCCCCCTTGTCATCTTGGTGTGTGCTTGGACAGCTGTTGCCAAAAAATGTCAGTCGACTGGCTCGGCTTGAGTCCTCGTGCTGGGTTATGCAGGTGTGTTTGTGACTTGTCCTTAATGGGGTCAAGCTGCAGAATATTTTGTGCACTCTGACTGGATGTTTCAATCTGGACATGGGAAGAGTTTAAAAAACTGTCTAGTAGGGGAACGGACAAAAGCTTTCCTGAATGTGCTTATCCTTCTAGATGGATGAGTGTAGATGGGCTGGGCAAAGTAAGTGAAGAAGGTCGGTGATGTATAATGTGATGCCCCCCCCTCCTTCTCCTGCACCTTAGTTTTAGTAATGGCTGTGGGAGAAGCAGATAAGAGGCTTTCACAAAAAAAACCGGTGGAAAGAAGCCACTGTCTTTACGCTTTGTCAGGATGTGGGTTTAGTAAGTTCTGACCTGTGACCAACACCACATTGATCAGAGGGTAACCTCATTGCAAGTGAGCAGATTATAGAAATGTTACACAGCATTATACTAAATCTTTTATGCATGATTCAGAGCTTCAAAGTGGTGACACTAGAGTGGAAAAACAAATGTTATGTATAGAGCCAAATTTGCTTTAGCTCTACAGTAGACTAAAATGTGCATTGTGTTGCACATTTTATTCACAATGTTGTTTTCCAGCAGCCTTTAATGATTTTTTTTTCTCTCTGTACGTGTGTGTGTGTATACTGAGCACCCTTAACCATGACCTTTTTAACATGGCAATAAAGAGGAGCTCTAGAAATTCATTTGGCCAATAGGTGAGCATGTGCACAATAGTGATAAGAGGATTTTCTAAAAATATTATTCCTGTCCTTCCTCAATAGGGTACTTTATTGATCCTAGACAACAGATGGGTTAAAGGAGCTGTCAAGCAACACACTGCATCAAGTAAAGACACAAATTCAGGTTATAAAGACTGAATTTATAAATGCTGGAGAACAAAACTGTTTTAATAAGGGGGTGCATTTTAGCTTTTTTTATATTGTCTTTTTATTTACTATAGTCACAGGATCCAGTTTAAGTGCATTATTGAATGCACTAATATATTTACAGTAATTAAACTCCAGATTTTGTGATGAATTAAACCACAAATGATTAAACAAACTTTCCACCCTTTAGTGTGGCATGTAACTACATTTCAGTTGGAAAAGGTGGAGGAATATGTTCAACTTGGACACCAGCTTTATTTTATTTTAATTAATTTTTTTGCTCAACTTCACCCATTTGCTCGATTACTGAGAATTTATCCATCAACACAACAATGACCCAAGCTTCTCTTCATATTCACAAGAGGACTGACCAGAGGAAAGAAGTAGATACCTGAAGCCATTAGGCCCTGCTAACTGGTTAAATCTAAATGACTTGTCAAATCCAGTTCAGTTCTTACAAACAGCTTGAATGTTCTGTGCTTTGGCATCTCCGTTTTACTGACTGTGCTGAAAGATGGATGTTTTCTTTCTTGAATAGATGTGACATGGTGGTTAAACCCAAGCATCAACCTTCGGACTCTAAGCTTATGGTCATGAACAAAGATTCATCCTAAATCATGAACAATTCTTCACACCCACTAAACCATATACTGTCATATTTCAGCAGAGCTATTATTCAATCCAGCTGCTGCAGCTGTGCTTTCACAAAGACGGAGGTTAAACAAAATTTGTGACCCTATCTCATCTCTGTGCTGCGTCCATCTTTAATTTGTACATATTCATTCTGTGTGTGTGTCTTGGCATTTTAGTTTTTTTTTTTTTTTTTCCTTTCATTCATTTACATATTTCATAATTTGTTGTTATTTGACTGCTATATTTACCTAATGGAATTAATGAGGGGTGTGTGTATATATTTATGTAACTATAGTTTTTTTTTTTCCTACAGCATAATTTCAAAACTGACTTTTCAGCTAATCTGTGGTGAGAACATGCAGAAAGGGTGCGCTTAAGTATGAAATGAATGAGTTCTATTCTATACAAAAGGTTTAGTTCTCTTGCAAAGGGCCATAACACATCTAAAGGAAGTGAAGGTTCAAGCAATCTATTGCAGAGCATCTTTCATAGACCTGGATGAGAAGTGTTTGGTACAATCTGAAGGACAGACTGTGCACAAAAAAAGAATCTCATTGTATAGATGCATCTGGTGATTGTCTGCTCTGTGCACTGAAAGATGTGCAAAATAAAGGCACAGAGTATTTTCCCAGAAACTCTAGATGTTTGTTTGTGCTGTTTCCAACAATGCCGATGTGTTTGCCATCTCTGTTAGGTAAATGCTACTCTTGATGAACAAGCCTTCTCTGAGGCATGGGGCATGAAGGCCAAGACTACCTTCTCTAAAGAAATCCTTGACTCGCTTGATGATCCTAAAGACAAGAATCTGATGGAAAAGATCATGTCACTGGGTGCTGCCAACCTTCCACCAAATGAGAGAGAAGAAGTTTGTCATGCTTTATGAATTTTACAGTTGCCAAGTAACATTTTGGGGAAGAATAATAAATCTGTCCATGTTTTCAGTACAACACCATTCTGAGCACCATGGATAGCATCTATTCAACAGCAAAGGTGTATCCACAGCCAAATGTAAGCTGGAGCCTTGAGCCTGGTGAGTAACTGTCATGGATCGGGAGCATAGCAGAGTTAAAGAATGGAGGGGGGGGGGGAGAATAACATCAGTAAGTGGTTCAGATGTTATCTGTGCCTGAAAGTAACAGGATGGGCAGCATTACTTCAGAGTGGGTTCCAGAGGAAGTTTTTATGGATGTGACTGAGTGTGTTGAGTGAAAAGCTTTACAGTAATGGAAGGTTAGTGGCTTTGTATGGCATAAGCATTTATTGTGAACAATAGCCTTTTGTGTTTTTTGTCAGGTACGACAGCCTCAAAATAATTGTGAGAAACATTTACCAGTGAGTACACAATGTGATGGCGCCACAACAATTCCCCATAGCTTGGAAGCTCTGCTCATGAAATGGAATGGGTGGAATAATGTTTATGCAGCAACAATAAAAAAAAAAATAAAAAAAAAATGGAGCCATGTGTCTAGATTCCCCATTGCTGGCATTTTTGAGAGCTGTGAGGTGCAGAATCGCGTATGGTACATTTAGCTTGTTTCAGTTTGACTAAAGCAGGCGTGTCCAAAGTCGGTCCTTGAGGGCCACTGTCCACACCTGACTTTCATTAAATGAATACAAAAGCCAATGACGTCCTGCATAATAACTGATAACTTGAGTCAGCTGTGTTGGACCGAGGATACATGGAAAACCAGCAGGGTTGTGGCCCTCGAGGACCAACTTTGGACACCTCTGGACTAAAGGAACTATTTTACACTATATTACTGACTGTGGGAAATTTGTTTTTAAAGAGCTCACAGATATCTTGGCCAACTCCAGGAGCTATAAGAAGCTGCTGTTTGCCTGGGAGGGCTGGCACGATGCATCAGGTGTGCCGATCCGAAAGCACTATCCTAGGTTTGTGGAGCTCAGTAACAAAGCCTCTCAAGCTGATGGTGAGTGTCTTTCACACTGAAAGCTCAACAATCAGAAGACTGAAGTAATTTTAAGAATATTGTTGAAAAATGGCAAAAGCAATGGCTGAACAGGAAATGTGTTTGTGTTCAGGATTTGCTGACACTGGAGCTGACTGGCGCTCTCTGTATGATGCTAAAACTTTTGAGGAGGATATAGAAACACTTTACAAAACGATTCAACCTCTCTACCTGAACCTGCATGCCTTTGTGCGTCGCCAGCTTTACAACCGGTACGGTCCCAAGTACATCAACCTGAAAGGACCAATCCCAGCCCATTTATTGGGTAAGATGCATGCAGCATCTGTAAATAAGCACCACACAGCTTGTATTCCTTTTCTCATTGAAAAAGCAGAAAAGCCTGCAAAGACTTAAGTACCCAATGTTTTGAATGTTCCTAGACCCTTTAAAAAAATAAAGTTTATTACTGTAAATAAAGGTGTAAATGTCAGTAATGGGTACCATAAGACACAATTAACATGAAGTGTGGGTTATTTCTATTCTGTTCATTCTCTAACAAATACCCCCCCCCCCCTCCCCCTCAGGCAATATGTGGGCCCAGACCTGGAACAACATTTATGACATGATGATTCCATATCCTGACAAGCCCAACCTGGATGTGACGGATGAAATGGTCAAACAAGTAGGGAGGGATTTTTTTTTCCCCCTTTCTTTCTTTCTTTTGAGCCCTCCAGTGGGTTCACTACATGCGGTAGAGGTTGGGTGTAGTGACCTTGGTGGTAGAGCTTCTGTTCCTCTGCATTGAAAGGAGCTTGAACATTTAGGCTGTAATCCCTCCCTCGACACCTCCCTATTAAGGCGTTTTTTGGCGTCTCCCCGTGGGAGGACGTGCTGGAGGGATTCTATTGCTTGGCTGGCCTATCAATGAGCTGGCAAAGGGGGCAGGAAAGAGGGAAACGTGGGCTGTAACCTGACTTTGGATGAGTGGCAGAAAATGCGTGGATGCGCTCTCGTTTTGACAAATGGTATTTCCTTCTTATAGGGCTACAATGCTACACACATGTTTCGTGTGGCTGAGGAGTTCTTTACTTCTCTTGGGTTAAAGGAGATGCCCACAGAGTTCTGGGAAGAGTCCATGCTTGTTAAACCTGACAATCGAGAGGTTGTCTGCCATGCCTCTGCCTGGGACTTTTATAATCGCAAAGACTTCAGGTAAAATCTTTGCCCGAGCAATATACATGTCAGTATGTGTATATTGGCTACAGTGATCACTGAAACATTTAAATGGAGACTTGATTTTTATTTAATCCTCTTCAGAATAAAGCAGTGCACCACAATAACAATGGAACAGCTCATCACTGTGCACCATGAGATGGGCCACATCCAGTATTACCTGCAATACAAGGATCAGCCTGTGGGGTTCCGCCGTGGAGCCAACCCTGGTTTTCATGAAGCAATTGGCGATGTTTTGTCTCTTTCTGTGTCAACACCGAAACATCTGCACACCATTAATCTACTGGAATCTCTGACTACTGATGCTGGTAATAACTCAGTGCTTTCCTGTAAAATATGTGAATAAACATGTTTTTATGGAAAGATTCATCCCTGGATTGTTTCTCTAGAAACTGACCTCAACTTCCTGCTGAAGATGGCTCTGGAGAAAATAGCCTTTCTTCCCTTTGGCTACCTCACTGACCTCTGGAGGTGGAGTGTGTTTAATGGTCGCACTCCTCCAGAGCGGTACAATGCTGAGTGGTGGGCCCTGAGGTAGGAAATGCTCAGTGAACCTGAAATGGATTTGTATGACAATTGGTACACTTTTCAGAACTTGTCTTTAATTTTTTTTTTTTTAATCTCTACTTTCTCTTTATAGAACAAAATATCAAGGAATTTGCCCCCCCACCAGGCGTACAGAGGAGCACTTTGATCCTGGGGCGAAATATCACATCCCTGGAAATACGCCATACATAAGGTAGCTTTGTGTTGCTTTCTCAATACTCTTGCCATCATTTTCAAGTTCTGTTTTTCAGGTTTTTTTTATGTGCTGGGATGCCATAAAAACAAGAAATGACTTTAAAGTTTAGATTCTAATTGAGAAAACATAACTTGTTGTTGTATATGACAGGAATTATTTGTATTACTAGTATAGCTGGGAATGATGGCATTGTGGTGAGTTTGTATTGTGATCTTTGAAACGATACAGTTGACAATTGCAGGAAGCCGAAGCAAAGGCTTTTTTTTTTTTTTTTGAGGTTGTGACACCAGCCTGTTTGCTATGTGGAACAGAAGACACTGTGTTCTGGCAGATAAAATAGTTTCCATCATTTCTTTAAATGTGGCTGAGCATTTGTTTATCCTGCAGGTATTTTGTCAGCTTCATCCTCCAGTTCCAGTTTCATGAGAAATTGTGCCAGGCTGCCAATCACGTCGGCCCTCTGCATACATGTGACATCTACCGCTCCAAAGAAGCAGGAGCTATTCTAGAGTATGTAAATAGATTTTATGGTAATTGCTTCCTACACAGAATTAATGCTATTCAAAATGGGATTTTTATTTTTCTTTTTTCTTTTCAGGGAAGTCCTTCAGGCTGGCTCTTCCAAACCTTGGCCTGAGATCCTCCATGAGGCGATAGGCACAAATAAGATGGATGCCAGTTCACTAATGAAATACTTTGAACCTGTAATTAAGTGGCTGGAAAAGCAAAATGTGAATGAGACTTTAGGATGGCCTGACTTTAACTGGGTCCCACCCATCCCTGAAGGCTACCCTGAGGATATTGGTAATGCAGGACTGAAATAAAGTCCTCACAAAAGACTATTGTATAATATCAGGGCTCTTCCCTTCAAAGTAAATATCTATAAAACTGCTAGAAACAAAGCTTTCATTTTAAACATGCTGATTCATGCACCATAATCTTAAAGTACTTGCATTTTTAGACATAACTACATAATCTTTACAGTTCACAAGATCTTTTTTTCCAACCTGTGTATGGATTTTTTTTTTTTTTTCCCTTAAAATTTCTGCCTTCTCCCAGACAAGAATACAGATGAGCTTCATGCTAAGAAATTTCTGGAAGAATACAACCGCACAGCTGAAGTGGTGTGGAATGGATACACTGAGGCATCCTGGAAGTACAACACGGACATCAATGAAGCTAATAAACAGACGATGGTGATACCACCAATTATTCTCTTAGCTGTTTCACTTGAAAGTTAATTTAGTTTTTGAAATGATGCAGTTTATTTTAAATCATTTACTAATAAAGTTGAACAAAACCATGCATGTTTACTTGACTCTATAAAATGATCTAGCATGCATGTTTGCATCTGGTAACTAGACTCCTTGCAATGTTTCCAAACCCTGTGAAAGTCAGCGACATGCACGCGCATCCTTGGTGCTGAAAGCTTCTTACGCTGTTTACTCAATGCCAAGTCCAACTCTATTAAACGACTACACGGAAAGCCTTTTACCCGCTGATCATGCCTGTTAAAGAAGCTGGCACTTAATACAGATACGCACCTACCTGACCAGTATTTGTTACAGGATTGGCTTATTGACATGAAAAAATGGCCCAGCTTGCATTTACATGTACCTAGAAGGCCTAAATATCACTGGAAGCTGTTAATTTTGTGCTTGGCATGTCCAAGAAGTGTTGTACTAACATTTAGAATGTCAGACAAGTGTCTATTATCGCTCACGTTTATATCACTTATGTTTATAATATTTACTTAAGCAGCTACCGTTATGCCCCATTCATATCCATATATTATGACAAGACTTGATGGTCACAGATCGACCTGAAATTAAATATGCACTACATAATCTTGCATTTTTTTTTATTTTGGCCTTCAGTTATCCTGGTTGTTAGCACGTAGCTATTAAACCAGTCAGTTTCTTTAAATGGATGCTTGCCACCTGGTATGGAGTGAAAACGAAGCTGTGGATTGTTTTTACTCTGATTTGTACGTCCCTCAGCACAAGATGGCATATACCGTGCCGCGCATCACTTAAGAAGCATCATTCATGCTTGTTGTTGGGTTCACTTTTCTTAATACTGGTATGTGATTTAAAGCTGTCGTTATCTTCTAGCTTGAGAAGAATTTGGAGATGTCTGCACACACACTGAAGTATGGACTGCAGGCCCGGCAATATGACACTGCTGACTTCCAGGATGGCTCAATAAAGCGTATCATCGAAAAACTCAGTGACATTGAGAGGGCTGCACTCCCCGGAGAAGAACTGGAAGAGGTGTTTATGAAAAGATATAATTTACCCCAAATTAATTTCTTATTTTGGTGGGGTCAAATTATATATTTTAATCTGTAAAGAAGCAAATCAAACATCCCTTTAAAAAAACAAACAAAAACAAAACGAAGAGCTTTGCAGACTATGTATTAGGGCAGAGGTGTCAAACTCAGGTCCTCGAAGGCCAGTATACAACAGGTTTTTGTTGTCTCCATGCACCAACACAGCAGACTGGAATTACTTAATAGGTTAACAAGTAGCTTTTGGATTTATTTGATTTGCATCAGGTGTGTTAGTGCAGGGAAACAGCAAAACCTGCTGGATACCGGCCCTCGAGGAC
>JBAMHV010000023.1:13271255-13291980 GCA_037177535.1 Pseudomugil gertrudae
GCATCAGGTGTGTTAGTGCAGGGAAACAGCAAAACCTGCTGGATACCGGCCCTCGAGGACTGGAGCTTGACACGTGTATTAGGGGAACATAAACTAGAACCACATCTAATGCTGGTGGTGCTAAGATCTTTCTGTGGAGGGACACCCCCACCCACCTTTTTTTTTTTTTTTTTGCTTCTGTAGGTGAATATCTGGCTATACACATCTTTTCTTCATATTAAATATCAAGATGGTTTACTATTCATTAAATCCAAAGTTTTATCTTTGTCTTTGCAGTATAACACTCTCTTATCCAACATGGAGACAAAATATAGCGTAGCTGAAGTTTGCCGAGATGATAAAAAATGCCTTCCACTGGATCCAGGTAAAGTTTAGGAATATTTATCAAATGTAGCCTAATATTGTAAATGTAAATAAACATGGTTCATTTGCAGCGTTTGCTTTTCCATTTATCAGCAATGGGAAATAAAAAATGGGAAATAAAATGGAAAAGCAAATGCAGCATATGATTGGAACATGTATGAGTTAAGTAGACGATGGAAAATGGTGATTCTTGGCAACTGATATGTGCAGCTAACATGTATGCAATGGAGTATATTAAGCAACAAATTGTCCTTTGTTGTTTAGAAAAGCAAACATGTGGTTCATATAGTAAACTACATTTTTTTTAATATAATGGAAATGTTTGTGTTGCAGATCTTCAGAAAATCATGGCAGAGTCCAGGAATTATGATGAACTGCTGTTCGCTTGGAAAGGATGGAGAGATGCTGCTGGCAAAGTACTCCGTCAGGATTATAAGAGATATGTTGAATTGGCTAACAAAGCGGCTTCTCTCAATGGTATGACATCAAATTGTATTTTTATAACTGTATTCAGAATATCTATCGATCTCTCTATGTAAACAGTTCCGCAGCTCCTTCATCATCCATATCTACACCTCTTGCTGTTTAAAATCACATGCTAATTTTATTTCCACATGTTTTCTTAGAAAATACTTTTTTAATTGATGTTGCAAATTTATTTATTTCTTTTTTTGGTCATTCATGGAGTGTTTTTGCTGTATGATTGTTTAGTAGATTAACGAATCAGGACCATTTATAATCTGTTCTGCAAATGGTTAGCGTAGCAGAACAAGACACAGCTGAAAACTCTGAAGTTATTAGCAACTTGTTTTTGGTTTCCAAATAGTAAAAACATTAAACCTTAAATGTACCATATTACCAGTCTGTATTAATGTCTATATTGTTACACAAATTTCCCATGATGGGACGCATGTTTGCTTTCGACATAGCAAAACAAATGTGCTCCTCTCTCCAGTATTTCAGTGATAAACAGATTAGCTGTTCATTTACTCCTCATACCATTTTTCTAACGTCTTCACACTCATCTTTGTTTTTCTACCACTTCAGTCTATAGTTTCACCTAAAACAGTCAGCAAAGCAAAGTAATTGTATGTAAAAAACCAAGCTTGTTAAGTTGTTCCCATAGCAAAGGGTGTGCATGTGTAGCTCATATATACTACATCTCATTAAGTTATGTTGTCTGTAGGTCACTCAGATAATGGGGCTTTCTGGAGGTCCCTGTATGAAACTCCAACCTTTGAAGAAGACCTGGAAACACTGTGGAAGGAGCTGGAGCCGCTCTATTTGAACGTACATGCATATGTTCGAAGAGCTCTGTACAAAAATTATGGTTCAAAGTATATCAACCTAAAAGGACCCATTCCTGCTCATTTGCTGGGTGGGTATGAACATTTTCACTAAGTTGTAGATGTACAGTATAGTATTTCACTTTTATGACAATATACTTGCTTTATATTTAAATTACTGTGGGCTTGTCAGAGTTTAGATTAAGGTCTCAAAGGAAAAAACACTGTCAGTCAGAAATTTCACTATGGAATCTCAACTATTTTAACACTATAGACAACAAAGTCCTTTTTATATGGGAGAGCATACCCCCACTGGCATTATATTGTTGGCTGCAGATGCATTTGGAATTAAAGCAAGATTTAATTTCCTTTCAGATGCATTCAGCATGAAATTGCATGTGACAGTTCCATACTGTCAGGGATTGGCCTAACTCACAATCACAGATCACACTTGGTTAAACACTGGCACAGCAGAGAAGGACATGCTCCTTAACCTCGCAGAGTTAGAAGATGAAGTAGATTGTTCTGTCTTTTCAGGCAACATGTGGGCACAGACGTGGTCCGGCATAATGGATTTGGCAATACCCTACCCAGATGCCACTCAGGTTGATGCCACACCAGCTATGGTAGCTAAGGTAAATGAATGAATCAAAATGACCTCTGCACACATGAGAACACCAGGAGATGCATACAAGATAGTTTTTTTTTCTTTCCATCATAATTTTTTTACACTTTATTTTCTTTTTTAAGCATTTCATTCTTCCAAATATGAAATGTATACTGGTGATATACACAATTTTCTTTTTATTTAGGGGTGGAACGCCACCAGTATGTTTCAGGAATCTGCCAGATTCTTTACTTCTTTGGGACTTCTGCCAATGCCAAAAGAATTCTGGGATAAGTCCATGCTAGAGAAACCGTCTGATGGACGCCAGGTTGTGTGCCATGCTTCTGCATGGGACTTCTACAACCGAAAAGACTTCAGGTTGAGCCTCATTGGTTCTTCATCTGCTGTAGATCTATATAAAATCTTAGATTAACATCATCATATAATCGTATCCATTCCTAAAATTATGCGCAGTTGAAATGAATCCAGCTGAGTGAGGTAGTTCTTGTTTGGTTTAAATACTAAGGCATTGGTGGGGTATCTTGGTGTTACAGATCTATTATCAACTTGAAAGCTGCTCCAGCATTATTCTATTACAAGAAACCAATTATTAGCTTTATGTGCCTTACTTTTAATATGTCCTGGGTTGACCAGTTTCTATCCAGTCATAGGTCATAGATTTTTGCTCTGTTATTTGTGTTATTACATTCTTCTTGAAACATCACCTGAAGAAACAATAGTAGTTGTAGATTTGTGTCTCCAGGATAAAACAGTGCACTGTTGTGACAATGGACGACCTGGTCACAGTGCACCATGAGATGGGCCATGTACAATACTTCCTGCAGTACAAAGACCAGCCTGTGTCCTTCAGAGATGGAGCTAATCCTGGCTTCCACGAGGCCATTGGTGATGTCCTTGCCCTGTCAGTGTCCACCCCAAAACACTTGCAGAGCATTGGCCTCCTGGACAAAGTTGAGAGCAACCATGGTGCGTGATGAGTATTATGTAGCGCTGCTAAAGGATTTTGTTACAACAAAGTGCTCATTTGGGATTTTGGTATATTTGTCACTTGCACAGAGAGTGATATCAACTTTCTGATGAGCATGGCACTCGATAAAATCGCTTTCCTACCTTTTGGCTACCTGATGGACCAGTGGAGGTGGAAGGTTTTTGATGGACGTATCCAATCCACAGAGTATAATAAAGAATGGTGGAACCTCAGGTAAAGTAGACCAGAAATGTGACAAAGTGCAGCAATGATCATAATGAGCAAGAGATTATGCGATCAATTGTTGACTTAGATTATTTGTATT
Organism: Pseudomugil gertrudae; assembly: GCA_037177535.1. Classification (NCBI taxonomy): domain Eukaryota; kingdom Metazoa; phylum Chordata; class Actinopteri; order Atheriniformes; family Pseudomugilidae; genus Pseudomugil; species Pseudomugil gertrudae. Next base: position 13,274,825 of record JBAMHV010000023.1, read on the forward strand.
GCAGAATAAAGTACCAGGGACTATGTCCACCTGTAAGCCGCACTGAAGATGACTTTGATCCAGGTGCAAAGTTCCATATCCCTGCAAACGTACCATATGTCAGGTAATAACTCGGTACTCTGCAAAACAACTTGGGCACTGTTTAACTGAGCACAGATATGTTGATAATTTGGATTCTCAAAAGCTTTTGAAATGTGTAGTTTGTTTGTTTGGCCTGTAATTATTTGTCTTCACCATAACTGATAGTGGTTTAACTGTTTTTCTACTTGGCATTACAGCTCAGTACTAATATAACATATTATTTTTAGGTACTTTGTGAGCTTCATCATCCAGTTTCAGTTCCATAAAGCTTTGTGTACCGCTGCAAATCATGTTGGACCTCTACACACATGCGATATCTACCAATCTCAGGAAGCTGGGAAGCTGCTAGGGTTAGTGTGCAAACTGTCTTAATGTGTCTGATTTACACTAAAGCACATTCTCACTATTCATCCTCATCTCCTCTGACTTCAGCTTTGACTTGTTGTTTGCAGTGATGTGATGAAGCTTGGTTTCAGTAAGCCTTGGCCCGAAGCCATGGCCATAATCACAGGCCAGTCCAAAATGAGTGCCCAGGCACTCATGGAGTATTTTGAGCCTCTCATCCAATGGCTGGAAGCGGAGAACAACAAGAACAATGATATTCGTGGATGGCCAGAGTACGAATGGAAACCAAGTACGTTCTACCTCTTATGCATTCACATGCTTTGATACAGCCGCGGAAACATGCATGTCTATTGGGAAATTTGCTCAAAAGTTTTTTTCTATTGTCAAAGCTGAATGTAGCAGGGCTGCTTCCGAGTAGCAAAAGAAACAATGAATTCACTGAGGCATCTCGTTGTTTTTTCCTCCTCTGCTGCAGCTCACTGGGAAATCAATTGTCCACTCTTTTCATTTAATGATGAGATCGTGCTGAAAGGTTGTGTGAAGATATGACCTGTGAAATATTTGCACAGATTGATTTTTAGAAGCCGTGCTGGGTAGTACTGCTGTTATAGGAGCGATTAAGATAAATCCGCAATATGGGTACATGAAACGGCCATAGTTCCTAGAGAAGGATATATGAAGGTGTGCCATTTGAGAAAACCATATTCAGTGTGGTATCTGGTTCATTGGTCAGGACTTGGCTTTCTGTTTTTATTGAACAAAAACTCATTTTTATGATTACAACTGTGATTTATGGTGGTAATAAATTCTGCAATAAGAATAGAAGGATAAAGTTTTAGCAGGGAAGCATCAAAACTGTAGCAAAAATAATGTAGCTTGTTGCATCTTGTGTCGCTGTATTTTTGGTTTGAGCTTGCTGCAGGGTACTTCCTCTGACAAGGTCATTTACTTTTTCCAGAGTGATCAAGAAAGTGGATTAAATGCCCCTTCCATCACATTCTCAATCTTTTTAAAGTGTTTTGAAATTCAGCTTTATGGTGTTTTTTTCTGCAGCTGGTCATGTTTGGCTACTGTGTAGATTGTGTTTTTTATTTATTTATTAATCAGGACTTTCTCTTTTTCTTTTGCTCCTGCAGCGGAGCTTGAACAAGCAAAATTCCTGGGAATGACAGTGGACATCGCTTCTGCCATAGCTGGCCAGTGGGTCCTGCTGGTTCTAAGTCTGGTCTTCTTGGTGGCCACCATCTTTCTTGCCTACAAGTACAGAAAGTCAAAAAAGCCTGAAAAGTCTTTATCAACAATGGAGCTCAAGCAAAAAGACTAGACCCTGTAGGTAGCACTCAACCAACCTCAATGAACATTGTTTTTATCATTTACAATATCAGAACAGATTACTACTTATGCCTTTATTGTACACAAATTAAACTTATTTTATACAACTGAAAGCTGAGTCTGTTGGACAAAGAAATCCAAGAGAAAATAAAGTACTCCACTGAAAAATATGTTGAGTTAATGAGGGTTTAATTGTCGCACAATGTCAAGCATTTTATTCACTAGTTTTCAATGTAGACAGCCTAATGTGTGATTATTATGTGTATTAACTCACATTATACACCTTTACTCTAACTAGCATTTCTATTGTCTGAAATATGTTTTGTACTTGGAAAAACATGTAAATGTTAAAGTGACCATTTTAATTAAATTTGATAAACTCAGCGTTTGCAGTTTATTTAAGAAGAAAAATGTTGTTTTTGTTAATGTATGTCATAAAAGGTACTGTATACATATTGGATCATTTTCATGCCATCTGTGCTACTAATCACATGTCAAATGAGTTGGTTTTTTTTAATAAGATGCAGAATGTTTTTTTTTTTCTCTCTGGAGCACATATACACAAGCTCATCAGACACAATCTTCACAAACTCACAATTTTGTGATACTGTTTAATATTTTTTATGCTTATGTCACACAATCCTGATAAACTGCATCGGTCTCGTCAGCCTTGTTGGATCGAGTGTATATCTGTTTTCAAAAATAACATGATCAGCATTTCTGAGGAAACTTTTCACGCATGTAAACAAGTGTTTTAATTTGATTTAGAAAAAAAAGTTGCAACATTGTGTGTGCTTTCCTTTGTGGCTAACCAAGAACAAACAGCAACATAAGGATGATTGTGAGGCTGGTGCGCTTAGCTGAGTTCACATGGAATGACCCAGTTTCTTTTGCTTGTCATGTCTTGTACATTTATTGTACACAGTTGCTTAAATGAGTTTTGCCTTTGCAGAAGAACGTGTCAGTTCTGTAATTTATTTCAATGTAAAAAAGACAGTTTTAAGATGTTTGTAAAGTTGTGCACTGTGTAAGCATTTATAAAATTATTTTTTGTGTTAAAGCTTCTGCATTTCTACAATAAAGAAATTAGATGGGCTCTGTGGCTGTAAAACATTTTTATTAACACAAAAACTGCACAGTAAAAAAAATACCACCACAAAAACAGCTTGTGCATTGGTTTTAGTCCATTCCCTCTTTGCTTGAAGTCAGTGGAGCCTTACTCAGCAAAGTACTTGCGTGCTTATCAGGTAACAAACTGGAGTGGTAACAAAACACTTCGTCCCATCAGAAACCACTTAATGATCTTTCTGTCCAGTCTTCAGTGCTGCAGGTTGAACTCGCTGATGGGCAAAATGTCTCGAACACAATCCATGTGTCAGCTTGCTGTCTTCTAAAACCACTGTGAAAGCTGGTTCAATAGTCCACAATGTACCTATTTATGCTGGAGTGTATCCACTCTAATGCCATTTAATCCAGTGTTGTGACTTTTGCAACAAGAGTCTCATATGAACATTGGCTTTCTTTTTTTTATACTAAATGTATTGGCTCAAGATGGTGTAATAAATTATAAAATGCACTTTCTTGACTTACTCTATATACAAACAAGAATCTGTTGCTGAACTTTGCTGTGGAATTTAACATTGGGGTATCGAATGTGCTGTTAAAATTGAGTAAAAGGCACAAGCATGAAACCATGAGGGTAATGCTTGTACCAAGCCTGAAAAGTGATCCATTTGAGGATTAATGGATTAATGCATTGCTTGCTTAACACAAGCATAAGTGCAGTTTGACAATGATTCGGAAACCCTCTAATGTTTTAAAGCCTTAATAAATGAACACAAAGCTATACCTGGGGACAGAGCTGGATAGATGTGAAATCACAGAAAAAGAAAAGACCAATTAAAGGAGATGTCATGAGGAAAACACCTCAGTTGAGTAAAAACTTTGCTAAAAGGGTTCATAAAAGAGATGAAATGCAATGCTAGGCTGAGTCTGCAAAATGATAACGTTGCCTACAGTTTAATCTTAAATTCAGATTCCAACGCACAACACTGCATTGAGCGGAAATACAATCTCTTAAAATGTGAAGTGTATTGCACAGAAAAACTTAAATCTACCCAAAACACAAAGAAAACTATCCACAGCAGGTCCATGAACTGCTAAGTCCAAGTGGCTCAACTGGGCCCAGTGCTCTTTGTTTGGCCCCCATGGAAGTGAGTGGTTCACTGTAAAGGCCTCAGTAGTGGTAGTGCTGCATCTCTGTCCAGTTGGTGATCCAGTACTTCTTCTGTGGCTCCTCAGGCTGAAAGCCTAGATTGAACTGATAGCGCTCAGCCCTGCGGATTTTCACCCCCTGGTGCTTAGGCATTAATCTGTAGTAGATGGCTCGCTTGAAGAATCTAAGCTAGCAACAAAAGAGACAGAAAAAGTTCAAGTTACAAATATGAAGAGCCAGCAGGAGATATAAGATTAATGACAGAGCAGATATGGGATTTCTGGGCTGTGAAAAATCCAGTTCGATAACAGAGAAACCCACAATATCCAACAGAGCAAGATGGAAATATAAAGAGCAAATATGAGAGATCAAGCAGTCAAAAGCACAATGCAAAGTGAAAAGCCTGAAAAGGAAACCAGGAGAAATGTTAGAAAAAGGTAAGAAGGGAAGGAAAGTGGTAGTCTCAAATCATCATTAGTAATCATAAACAATATGGTTTCTTTTCCTGTTTTTTACCCAAAAGCCACAAAGATGTGTGCGGTCTGGAGACACATTGGAGTCTTAGTAGTCCTCAGTCAGCCTCTCTGTCTCAGAGGGCTGGGTCTTCTTCTCAGCCTTCTGGGATTTGGCCTCAAACATCTCCCTCGTGTTGGCCCTCTTAAAGAAGTTACACTGGGGGGCGGAGCGGGAGTGGGAAGGTGCATGAAGGTTAGATGGAGATTAAACATCAATCAAATGAGCGTGTGTGTGTATGGTTTTCACATGATCCAGAGAAGACATGTGGAGGGATGAAGGGATGTTTAACGTCTGCAGACATACATGATGTCGTTTTACAGAAGTGCAGTGGAGTCAGTGTAGTGAGTTGTGGTCTCACCTTCCATAGTATAAGAATTATGATTCCAAGTAGTAAAATTCCTGCTACAGCAGAGGAGATGATGATCAACAGGGGAAACTCATTTGGTATCTCCAACTCCTCCTCTGGGTCTATTTCTACTATAAACTACAAGGTAAGTGGGGAAAGTTGAGTTAAATAATTATATTTAATGCAACTGGCCTTATCGTAATCAGCATAACCATCAATGTGAAATACCTCGACTTCCTTTTTCCCCATTTTGATTGTTGGTTTATCTGTAATGAGCTTCAGTGTGGCTTGGCCCACAACAGTCACTCTCAGAGCATTGGAAAAGTCCTGCAGGGAAATACACACACAAACACACATAAAGTTTTAAACCATGTTCTGAACTGCATATACGACCATGCTGCTGCTAAGGGATTCTTTTGAAACGCGTGTATGTGACTGTGTGTAAATAACCTCTAACATTGTGCTGTTCCACAGCCGGGACCGGATCTTGATCTCTGCTGTGTTTGTCATGTTGAGCAGTGGACAGGTAAATGTCACACACCTCGCTGTCCCCTGGCAGTTCTTTCAGACACACACACACACATACAAATTATATACACAAAGTATTGCAGCTTTTTTCTTCAGGGTGGAGAATAAGTGAAAATTCATTAGTTTAGGAAAACACACAGTTTGGTTTCCATTACAGTACGTGTTGAGCTTCACTGACACGGTAAAGAAGACTTGGAATTTTAAAAATGTAAATTTACTGTCTATCTAGAGAGGCTAGGCTCGCTCTGATCGACCACCTGATAACTGGCAAAAACAGATGCCTAGTCCTAGATGCCTAGCCTTGTTTGAATCATGCTGAACTATCCACATAGCAGGCGCTGGGCATGTGTTTCAGTTAGTAAAGTTAAGTAAAGTTTAAGTTAAGTAAAGTTTAAGCTAAGTAAAGGAAGAAAGCTAAAATTAAACTCGTGACCAGGACTCTACCTATAGAGTGTATTTTACATTGTGTAACACTGAGTTTTTTAAAGGGTCAAATTGACTTATGAAACTGGTGCTTTTTAAGGATTATGTAATCCTTGATTTTTCTATACCAGCAACAGGTTGACATTGACATCTTATGATAAAGTGTTATCTAATTAGCTGTGAAAACTCATGGTTTGTTAGCATTAATCACTCATTTTATTTCTATCAGCTAAGCTTCAAAGCCCATGTCTGCTGAGTGCTGAGGATTAAATGAGACAGTTTCTTACCAACAGGTAGGACTGTTTCCGAGGTTTATTGAATGTAATTGCTGCCTGTGGCTCAATATTTTGTGTTTGGACTGGTTGGTAAGCATCATCTTCTGCGATCTGTCGTTTCTGACGCTTGGATCTGCTCTCTGACAACTAGAGCACAGGAGAAGGAAAAAATGAGAGGAGGAGGAAGACAGAGACATTACATCAGGCGACTAAGGATAATTACTGGTTTTGATAAAGACGTTACCATTTTGTTCTCAGAATATCAGGGTCATTTCTACTGTCTATACATGGGCTTCACACACTTTGAGTTTTTTTTAGGGCTCTTGAGGTTTTGTGGTTACACAGTTGTTTTTTCCCCAAAATGTATTTTTGAACAGTGGTTTAACACTGTGTCTATTTTTACAACAATTACCAATGACCTTTATTCAGTACAGCTCAGACTGCTTTAGGTCACCCTAACATTACTTCACAAGCTTAGTGTTACTCCACTTCCAGTAAATTTAGCATAATTTGACATTTATTCAATTCAGTCACCTTTCAATAACTGTTTTTTTAGTTTTTAAAAGTAACATCATTGCTCTGTTGTCAGTCCGAGTATAAACAATGACAATGCTATTGAGCTGACATTAGCCTTCTAACATACTAAACAATTATGATAAATATAGTGAAAAGCAAAACAAAATCTGTAATAGTCCTGGTGTTAACATTAGCTCCAAATACAGCTGTAGCTGTGAATGAGCTTAGAAAAACAGCGTAAATGGTGAATGTTTGTGAAATGTGAATGAAACCCCTTAATGCCTGAATTAAGAAGAACTGGGCAGAAACAACACATTTTTTAATTCTGGAAACTATTTGACCCTTTAACAAATTCTGAACATTCTGCCATAAAGTGATGCAAAATGTCTCAGAAACAGTATGTATCGAATATTTAAATTAGCCACCAATTTCCACAACTATCGAAGTTCAAATGGTTGTAAATTAAGGATTTGGAGGATAAATGAACTGTGGTCACAGTATCTACCATGATGCCAGTAAATCAATTGGAATAAAAAAGATTGAGAGAAACATGTGTTTGCTCATGGGGATCCTCCACGCTGGGGGTGTTGCCTGTTTGGTCTGAGGGTGTTGCCTGTTTGGTCTGGGGGTCTGTTTGGTCAACACCATAGCCTTATGGCTACTCTTGTCCTGGCTGCTGGGTGGTTGCCGTGGCGGCAGGGTTAGGGTTGTAAGGAGACCAGCTCTTGGCTGTATCCTGATTGTATCACTTCCTCACATCAACATCAACATTCGTATCAGTTCAGATAGTAGGTATTAGGTATTTTACATATTTTATGCTTTAAAAAAATTGGTGCCAGCGCATATCCCAGTAGACATTGGGGGAGTGGTGGTGTACACCCACAGTCCATCAAAGGGCCAATGCCCTAATTAACATATATTTATACACAGTAATATATATATATATATATGAAATATTTATATTTATCTTAAAATAAAATAAAGTATCCTCCGAAATGTGATTTGGAGTCATTAATGCTGTTTAAATAAACTAAATAAAATGAAAATAAATTACTTATGTAATGAAATTTGTTCATAATAGTGCTTTTAAAACATAAATAATCCTCCATACCTAGACAATCTTATCGGGTATCAATAATATCTGAAAATAAATGTAATAAAAAAGACACCTGTGGAAAACTCCAAACCAAAGAAAAAGCCAGAAAGAATCTTACTGTCAGGTTAAGCATGTTGACAACTTCTCCAGGGGGGTTACATTTAATTTCTGATGTCCCCACAACATCGATCTTTGTCAGGTACAGCAGCCACTTGCCGTTGTCTACCTCAAAAGGCCATTTAAACTCCACAGCCAGACTCCCCATGTCTCCCAGCAGTTTGTCCCCCATGGCAATCTGGTGGCAAACGTGGTCATCAGCACAAAAACCAAAACGTAAGCAGAAATCTATGAAATTACAATAAAGTTTAAATAAAAATCAAAGGCTGACTGTGTCGCCTAAACAGTAACCACCCCTGGTCATTCTCTCACCACAAACCATGGCTCACTGTAACAATCCATTCCTCACACATTATTAAACCACTGAAGCTTTTGGCTTCAAACATAGGGTGTGGAGAAGGAAAATGTGGGTGAGTATCACACAAATTGTAGATGAAGTACACAGTCCTGGAGGGGAAATAGTGTCTGAGCGATATAGGTGACTCACTTTAAAGGTGAACTCCACCAGACTGCCAACGTCACTGGTGTTTCTCATAGCAGACTCTCCCATCACTGTCCCACCAAATTTTGTCCGTACTACTGAATGTTCACTGAGCAAAGACAGAATTACACGGTGTGAATGCTGTGGAGGGTTATGATGTGTGACACTTCAGTCTTCTATGTTCTCGCCTGTACAAAATGTACAGTATGTTTCCACCTGTTATGTAATGGGACTCACACAAGGAAGGAGGGGTTGATGGTGTTTTCAATAAGCAGGCCCACCGTCACAGGCTTCAGGTCACTCTGCTCACTAAGACTGAAGAAATCAACCTTAATACAATATTGTTTGCAAGGGTAATATTTAGTGATATAAACTATAAACTGTAAGGGCTGCAGAGTTGAGACAGCAACTAGTTACTGCAGTAAAGTATTAGAAAGGATTCATGTCTGTCCTCACGTAAACGCAAATTACACTATGCAAGATTCAGTATTAAACGCTTACGTTGACAGAAGCAGCTGAGTCTTGACCTCCTTTGTGTACAGGTCAATGTCCGTTGTCTCAAACCACAGCTGCAGAGACACCTAGGAGCAATAAGCACACGTGAAGAGGTTAATCCTCTGAACAGATGGTAATGTTTCAACATTGTGTAATCTGCTAAATGAGATCAAATGTTCGAACCCACATTTTCATTCCCTTTCAGAGGATTCCCCAAGTCACAGTTAACGGCATCGTTCGAGAGCAGCTGGCATTCGTAGCGGCCATCCTAAAGACACATTTACAACTTAAGTGACCTAAAAAAATGAGGTCATTTCACATGTGTTTATCTTCTGATCCTTTTAAGTGACACCATTTACATCTATGCTGTCAAACTATGAACTATAAATTACAAAAGCAAAAAAAAAATCTCTCACTTAGCAAGATGGCATCATAATGAAACATTTATCAGTGATCTGCTGCCCTCCAGTGGACATACCATGGGCCTGAAGGCAGCAAACCTCAGAACATCAGGGAGGTCCACTCTGAGTGTTGTATGATGGGCGTCCTCAGCTAACCTCCCAGGGGATGGAACGTTGCTCACATTCACCTGTAGCCTCAGCTTCATTTTGCTGCTGAATTTCAGCACTTGAAACATGCCCTGACTGAACACATCAACATTCATACAGTCATGTTAATGTCCACATAAACATAATGCCACTGAAAGCTAATCTCAAAAAGGATTTAAGATAATTAGTTTTACTGAAATAACAGTCAGACCATCTTGTTGTGACCATTATAACAATCATATGTAACTTAGTGGAGGTGTTTCTCTGCTAAGTGTTCTTTTGGATGACAGGTGCATGTATAAAAATGTACTTCTCAGATTTATGGTATACCTGGGGTAAGGTCTGGATTGCTCGTCAACAAACTGGGCTTTCAGCTGCAAGTTGCTTGTGCATTTGTTGTCTGAGCCGCATTCCTTCTGAAAGTTAATCTGCAGGAAATAGAATGAATACCATCATATCGTATCATGCCTCTCAGGAAGGCTGGCCAGTTCTGGATGCACACTCATGTGCTGCAGCTGTATGACGCATACATGCAGAGTTTGTACCTCCGTTTTTTCCGTGAGACTCTGCTCTTGGCTCAGAAGTGGGAACAAGTCCAGGTTCTGCAGGGAGCGTCTGCTTTTTGGTTGTTGTTGTTGTAGCGATATGTTGAGGGAAAAGACCACTGGTTCCAGTTTGTCCTTCAAACCGCTCTGTCAGTTCAGCCATGACTTTTATGTTAGTCTAAATGCCTACATCACTAAAAGGTAATGAGCTTTATAAGTATGCCTATACTAAAAAACTATTAAAAAAGAAAATACATACACAATAAACCTTACCTTTACAATTAATTCCAGATTATGACAGATAGACTTGGAGGATGGCAGGCTCATGGATCCAGTGAATGTATCATCAAAATTACTGAACTGAATACGAGTGCTTCTTTTCTTCTCTATGTCGGCTTCCACCTGGTAGTCCACCGCTTCACAAAGTGACACCAGACAGAAAAGATTACCGAACACATCACAATATGTTTTCAAACGCCATTAACAGCATTTCATCATTAAATAAAGTGCTTACTAATATTCTTTTTGAAGTTTTTGTTTCCGTTACTAAGCGTGAAAGACATGCACAGGGTAACTGTAATGCTGTGAAGTGCAAAGAGAAACACAATAATCAATTAAGGCTTGACACAGGCAGCATTTTCATAATGAGGCATTTTGTTGGACACATCACCATGGTTTTTTGTCCGTGCACTGATAAGGATCCACAATCTTAGGTTCAGCCGTGAAGTTTTTGGTTAAATGGATTACTGGTCGCGCTCTGAAAACAGAATCATTTACATTTACAACATATTACTTTTCTTTTTAATTTATATTACTTTTTGTTCAGGTAGGAGAAACTAAGTTTTAAAAGCCACATTATTAAGTCATAAAGTGTAAAACGAGGAGAACTTTCCCTGTTTTCAACACATATTCTTTTCAGCTTTTTTACCTACCTGAGTAGAGCTATGTGATCATCCAGAGAGCCAACTAAGATGTCTGGGTAACTGTTGTCATCCATGTCCATCCCTCCATTGATGGAGTAGCCAAAGGTCATGAATTTGTCGTTACTCACCGAGCTGCCCTTAATCACCTATAGAGGGTGTCAGTTATACACGGGTTTCCAACTTGTTTCATATAGAGTTCAAACTAATTACCAGAAAAAATCCATAATGACAATACCTGACTGTATTCCTCTGATGCCCCTTTTTTACTTCCCATCCATATGTAGACGCTTCCTGTTTGGTGAAATGGTGCTCCCACTGCAAAGTCTGCAGATTGACAATAAATAACAGTATCTGAAACCTGCACAGATAAGCTATTGAAAATAATAACATTAATACCACATTTCACTCCTGTAAATTAGCGCAACAGTGTACTTTACTATGCTGTCAGGTTAAGTTAACAACATAACAAATACTTTATTCACATATCAGTGGTTAAAAGTGAAAATATTCCCAATTTAATTTGAAGAAATCCTTTTAAAGTTGCTTTACATAGGTTTTGGTTCTCTGCTTTGCTTTGTTTTTCATTGTGAACCATTTTGTAGTTTTAAAAGGTGCTGTATAAATAAACATTCAATTACTTACAAATCTGTTCTTAAAAAAAGCTATTTAGCTTTGTCTTGCTGAAATATGCAAAGTCTTCCCCTACTGTACCATACCACACCGTATGCTCCTCTAAACTCTGCAATGATGGTGTTTTCCCACATGTGGAAAAGTACCATGTAGTTATCTGTTAGCTGTAGCAGTTATCACTCCTGTCCTAATGATTTAAAGATGTTTTGTTGTCATCATATCCAGGAGTTGATAACTTTCATAAAAGTTAAATAAAATATTAAAATCACTCACTTTCAGCATTTGATGTGCTTTCTAGTTTCTATCAATATAAAATTGGTTGATTACATGTGCAACTAGCTGGTGTGGTGGTTAGCACTGCAGCCTCATAATGAGAAGGTTGCTAGTTTGAGCCTCGGCTCAGACAGTGAGCCTATTGTGCAGAATTTGCATGGGTACTCTGGCTTCCTCCCACTGTCCAAAAACATGTCTGTTAGGTTGATTGGTCATTCTAAATGTCCTTAGTTGTGAATGTGTGTGTGACTTTCTATGTTGGTCCTGTGATGGGCGACCCGTCCAGGGCGAACCCTGCTGTAAAGAAAAGGCTGTGTTCAAAGACATACCTTGAAACCCATCTTGGTTGACATCACCGATGGCAGCAACTGCAAAACCAAATCCAGATCCAGATAAACCTTTCAGGATCCTATTGGCGGTATTCTGGAAAGATCCATTTTCATTCATAAAAATGTAAACTGCCCCTCCTTCAGACTTTGAACGGTCAAAGTGAAATGGAGCACCGACAATCAGGTCATTCCAACTGCAACATTCAAAAGACACACCCAAACACAAACACAAACACAAACATTAAATATATCTGAATCTGTTCAATAGACTGTTGTAAAACAACATCAAGGCAACAAGGCAGATTAAGGTTATAAAAGATGTAAGCTAGACACAAGTAAAATACAGATAAACACTCCTCCTACACAAGCAAACAACTATTTTTTTATGAGTTAGAAATCAAGAGTTTCTTAAAATATCACATTAACTGTAAAAGCATGTCTGAATCCTGCCATTAGTTTCTAAAGTTATAGTCCTTTCCTTATTTCATTCTGTTTTCAGAGACTTTTTGGTAAATAAAAGTACTCATCATAACTAATTTTCATTTTTATAGCAATGCAATACCAAAATGATACCCAGCATATGAAATATAAGCACATAAAACTGACTAAATTCTTAGTTTCTAATACTTGAACTATCTGGGTAGAAACAAACCATCTATTAGTACCGATATGTTTAAAGGGGCAGGTATTATAAGCTCTTCTTCTTCCTGCTCCTTTTTTCAAGCATGGTGGCACAAAATTATGCTTTGTTTTTGCTTTGTATTATCTAAAAAATACTATTTTTCACTACCTGTGCATACCCATGTGAGAAAAATACATTTCTTTGAATTGAATTAAATTGAATTGATTTGAAAGGAAACGCACTCGTCGTTGTTGAGGTCTGTCACTGCCAGGCTGCTCCCAAAGTATGAGCCCACTTGTTCGCCATAGAGGATTTGTACAAGTTGGATTTTTTTTGCAGTCTTTTTCCCAAACATCACAGATCCCCTGGATTTGTCCCTAGGGGCTCCTGTCACCACTGTGTAATTATTACGGCTCAGTAGCTTCTTCTCTTCAATAACTGAATACCCTGTGGATGGAAGCATTGGAGAGTATTTGGTATCTCAAATTAAAAAGTATTTTGAGTAAAGAGAATCAAAGGTAAATCTAGCTGCATAAATCACAAATGGCAATCTAATGTCAATCTTCTTTTTACCTTCTAGGGAAAGAAATGTAGCAACATAGCTGTACAAAATGACAAAGTTTCATATATTTAAGAAAAATATAGCACTCATAAATTATGTGTACTGAACTTTTAAAGTCTTTGAGACACATTTTCTAACACTTAGAAAATAAAAACACTTGTGACAATATGTTTGACTAACTATGGGACTGTTAGCACAGCATGATGTGATGATCATCATATAGTTACCCATGTAAGAGTTACGGTATTGTGAATGCAACTCTCCAAAACTTGTACTAGCTGAGTCCCAGGACTCTAACGGATCTGGATTCCTCCAGGTTACATGAACATTTCCTAAAAAAAAAAGGTACAATGTGAAAATCAGCTTAATAAGTAACAGGCAGATTTCTCAGACAGAACAAAACCTTTCCTGTAGAGGTTGCAAAGAGGCCATGAGCATGCTCATGTATACATTTATGCTTTTAGAAATTGTGTCTGCATCAGTCTGTAGTTAGACCCACAAAGCAGAATTCCTTCATTCAAAACACCCTGTAATGACACCAACACTGAAATATGTTGCCTTTTATCTTATTTGTCAAATAATTTCTCCAATTTGCTCCATACATTAACTAGCTTAACTTGCTAAAAGCTAGAGGTAGCTATAAACTCTTACAATATAGATAAGGAAATTAATTATAACAATTATTATGACAAACTACATTGTCATAATAACTAAACTTATTTCTTTATGTCTGGGTTTTTATGAGCTTTAAAATGTAAAAACAGTTGCAGGTAGAACAGTGGTAATAGTTTTAGGTGCTGTTACGTTTTGTTTTGGTGTTCTACAGAGACATTGTAAACACATACCAAGTGTACTAATCATTATGTAGGCCGTGGATAGTTTGGCTACATAAAGCTAAACTGCCCCTTATTTCACTTTAACATGACACATTCACATATCCGCTCGTTGATCCCCGACCTTGCCACGTGTAGCTCCCCGGAGCACCAGCGTAGACGTCCGTTTCTGTAATGCCACCTGAAATGCCCATGTTGCACAGGCCTTCCTCTTCCATGTCAGATGTAGATGTAGGGTTACAGACCTCATAACTGGAAGTCTGCCAGTCATCTCTGAAGTCATAGGTCAAATCGTTACTCCTTACGTAACATTTTCCGATCATCCGCTGCTGTTCTTCTGAGCTGCCTTTGAAAACCTTAACGTAGCGATGCCCACATGCCTGCAAACCAGAGAAAAGTTAAGGTAGAAGAGCAGTGTTGTTACTTTAATAACCTAGGTCACATCATTAACCTGAACTCTACTTAGTGTCAGATCATCGTGTCATTTTTAGTTAATACCTTTATTTCTTTATATAATCTTGATTTGATGTTTTTAATTGACATGTGGTTAGATAACAACACAGGCAATGCAGTCCTGATTCAATCTGCTTCATCACAACTTTGCATCTGAAACGCGACAAAACCAAAGAGGTGGTGGCGTCCGTGCTATAGTCAGGGACAATATGGTTATCCACAAAGTATGTGGGTCATAAAACAGGCTTGAAACTATTTACCATGCTGTAAATCACCTTTTCAAACCACCACAGAATAATTTTTGATGATTTTACTGAGCTACTTTGAGTTGCATCCACTGAATTTGACTGTCTTGTCTTTACTGGAGACAGTGACACACATCTAAATGAACTTAGTACTATCCTTGACACTTTTGGTATAACTCAACATGTAAGCAAGCCCCCTCATCTAAAAGGCCATAATTTGGACTTTCTCATTATAAAAGGTGTGTGGATGCTGCTCTATCTGATTATTTTGGGGTCTTTTTTGATCTCTGTGTTATTTCCAAACCAGCAGTTGGGTTATTGGCCTGAGGTTATTCAAGGAAGAGTAATAAATTACACAACAAAAGGAAAACTTAATGAAAATGATTAGATTTGAAAACATCAGGGGCGTACCGCTGCGCCAACTTTGGACTTTGCATAGTAACATTTTGGAGAAGGAAAACTAGCAGCACAGCTGATAAGATAATACATTTAAGCCACATTTAACAGTGTTTGTTATAATTCACATTAGATGCTGTATCATTATAATAAAAAACATGGAAACATGAATATAGACATGCTTTTAAAAGGAGGTATTTATTCCATAAATATGTATTTAAGCATCCGAGCACAGTATGTTCATGCTAATTAAAATGCTGCTATGGTGCTTTTATTGGTACATTATCTGTGATTACTGTGTAAGCACATAAATATTGCAGTGATATGCGTGCATAACACGTGCAAAGACTATGCCAACAGCAGGATCAGGATGGGGAGATTCTTTAAGAACAATAAAATTTCCAGGCCCAAAATGATGACTGGCTGACACGCAAATTTAGATCTGTCCTTATACTTCTACTGAACTGGGTCCCTTGTTCGATCCATTGACCCGCTGGAACCTTGTAAAGTTACGTTTACGTGTCCTCTCAGTTGCCATAATTGATTTAACAGACACTCGTTGATTCATATGCTGAAATATTTATGAGCTGCTTTGACCATGTATGGTAGAAAGTGGGTGTGTAGGAGCGGGATGTGAACCAACCTTTTCCACAAGGTTGTGATTTCTAAAAGGAAATTACATGAATCTGTGCATAAGCAGAGTTTTTTAAGTCAGACTTTTACTTTGGCGTAGCAACTTTTTCGTTTACATGCATAAGTATATTTTCAGTAGAGATTCTGTGCAAAGTTTTATAAATGAGACAACTTGTCTGCAATGATTCATTAAGCTAAACGGGGTATCTCACCAGCACTCGTCCCGCTGACTGGTCCCTCTGACTGGCCACTGTGACACCCAACCACATGCCCTCCACCATGTCATTAACAGATGCTGTAAAGGTGTGAAAAAGGTCAGATGACAATGCCAGAGTTTGAAAGAGTCAACTGTCTGTCGCTGATTTTAAGTGATTCATGTGGTTCTATTTTGTTCTGACTCCATTTCCCCGTGTTTCTGTTTGTACACGCATGGCTTTGTTGATCTGATCATAGATTTAGAGATTACACCATTTCAGGGTCCCAATTTCACAACTAGATTAAATACCAGTTCAAACCAGCATAGAGGAGTCAACCATTTTATTTAAATAAACAATATGTATATGTGGAGTGAATCAGTGGAAAACCATCCTAAACAGTGATAGTCATTCAGCATTCCTCATGCCCCGACACATGCTGGCCACTAAAATGTGCTGTGACTTGAATAACAGTAATGCTAAACTCAACATTAAAGTGTTGTGGGATCCTTTCATTATCATTTTTACTTGTACCTTTTGAGGGAAAAGGTGAAGGAGGTGGAGCTGTCTCCATCCAGCTGCCAATAACCCTCAATTAGGAGAGGATTATGTTTTCTTGGGAACGTTTTTTTTTATGCTGGAGCACAATACATGGGAGAAAGATATGAACCTGAATGCCCTGAGAAATACATGTACACTGACAATAAAGGTTTGATGTCATCAACATCTGAAAGTGGAAAAAATTTAAGGCTGTTTAAAGCTGATTCACTGTTCATGGAGAGTATAACTCAGCCTGTGGGGACAATGCTGTTATGTCTTCTGTGACTGAGATCAGCTTTAACAAGTCTATGAAAATAAGCTGATATGATCTGACGGATCTTTATCTTTACGGACAATCAGAAAAAAACCAAACAGCATTTCGTACATCCTCCAGTGTGTCTTCTGTAGGTCCCATTTTTATTATGATGACTAATTGTTTGACTCAAGTTTAAAGAAGTAATATATTGAAACTCTGGAGACAGTCACAGAGCCGTTCTTTCAGGTTTATTCAGGATAAGACATATTCCCTTATGCAAGAATACTTAACATGCGCTCTTGTTGCTGATCTCTGACTCTGCAGGATCCTGTGACATCCTTTGTTTTATATACAGGTGTAGTAGATGGAATGGTATCTGGTTTGATTGCAGTTTCTCCTTTTGTGGTG
>JBAMHV010000023.1:13292080-13310308 GCA_037177535.1 Pseudomugil gertrudae
AAAAATAAATAAATAAAGAATTATCAAGAGGATCTCTGTATATACATATATACATGAAGATCTTCTTGGCAAAGCAACATTGCTCAGCACAGTATAGCAGCCAGACCATCATTCTGCCTGCTGTGATGCTGGACAGACACGTTAAAATAAAAAATAAAAAAAATTTAAAAAAGAAACTCTGGAAATTTAAATCTACAATTTAATTTTGATACAATATTATATAATATCAACAGTTATTTTACAGCATTCTCCATTTACTACAATCTTTGTTAAAGCAGCTAAATGGGAAGTGAGGTCATATATTGGAAGCTCTTCACATCACATGTGATAACTGGACTGCTGTTACAATTACAATGGTTTATGTTAAACATCATACAATTACAGTTGGTTAACTGATGTATCTCTATTTCCTTTTAAAATGAAGTGTTTTTGCATTCAAATTAATTTAACAGTATTTTATAAATGCCTGAGCCAGTAACCACATCAAAAAGCTTTGGATTGTGCTTACTTGAGGTGACCAGATCCATCCTGGTGCAGTCTGCGGCATCCGTAGTAATGGGACAAGAGTAGACAGCGCCTGTTTCATTGACGTTTTTCAGAGAACTGGCTTTTTCTTTGGGGGCCCCTACAAGAAGACTGCACACACAAAGCAGGAGAGAGAACAGAAGCAAGATGAGAACCAATGTTGTCAGAAAACAGTGCAGACTCAGTAGCCACAACAAAAACGAGCAGATAATCCTTTTAGTCTAAACACAGACAACACATCTTCATGTCCTTTGCATGTTCATCCAATAATCATTTGATGAAAAAGAGTCAGTAAATAAAGCACAGCCGAGTGCGTGGACCCAGTTTGAGTGACCTTTAAAAAGAGAGAGTGCAGCAGTCAGTATGAGCAGTATCAGTCTGCGCAGCACACAACGACACACCGACACACTCATCTTTTAATCCACTCACACACACTCACACATGCACACCTTTTAACACACCAGAGAGTGAGTGATTACTCCTCTCCAAGACTCTTTGAGGCAACACACTATTTACGGTAAGCAGAAGATTTATTAGCTCCACTTTGTCTGTGGAAGGTGCGGACGGTCTTGTTTACAACGTGTGTGTGACTGACACACAACCTGCTGTGCTGTGTCCAGAGACAAAAGCAGAACGGCTTTACTTCAACATGTGACTCTTCTTATTTGAGCTTTCAGAAACGACGAGCATTCCTGCTGGTCTTAAACTACTGGAGAAATACAACCGCTGTGGTGAATTTTAAGCTCCATCTCTTTCACACACTGATAAGTTAGAAAAAATAAAGATAATGAACGCATGTTTTAAAATAGTCCCAACTTCCCTTACAAGCTCAATGTGCTTTCAAAATGTGAGAGACGTTACAACTTTAGAACAGATCATTTGGTTGTGATGTGGTGTGCCTAAAAGCTACATGAGGTTGATAAAAGTTATAAATATAATGGTGGTACAAGCTACTTCCTAACAAACTGCCTCATACAACAGATTTAACCATAAATATTTCTTCTTTGATTCATCACTTCAACTTAAAAAGTCTCCGATAAGTTATGTTTACATACAAATTAGTCATGTGTGTTGACTTACCCCAACCAGTTTTATATTGAGTTACCTTATTATCTTATTTAAAACTCTCCATCCAGGAGAAAATGTTTTCGTTCAGATCAGAAGATGCAGCGCTAAATCCAATCTAATGGCGTCACATTGATCAGCTACATGTAAAAATAAAGTGGCAAAACATAGAGATGAACTATTTGGTATTATTATAGGGAGAAATAATAGATTAAACTCTAATTTACTTCCTTTTCATACTAAGTTTGTAACCTTTTTTTCATTAACAACACACATATAAGCTCAGCACAGTGACCTGAAACCGGAAAGAGGAATCCCTTCTCACTGATATCTCATGGGTATTGTCATACATGAATTATCTTGCAAGAGTGATGAAAACCTGGAAGAACTAAGATGCCCTCTGAGGGTCAACTGTTTCCAGCTGAGACAGAGGAAGAGGCCTTGGTTCGGGTAGTAATTCAATAACAAAGTCAGCAACTATGTTTCCACAGAGGTGTGTGGCAGTGAACAGGACTGACATAAACGTCTCCCACATGAGCACGATGTGTGTGTGGGTTTTCCCACACATACCACGGGAAATGTGAACTTTTTAGAAACAAATGTGATCTTTTCTGCTTTCACGGCTTGTTGTTCTGCTTTTGTTTCGCTTGCTGATAAATTAAAAGTCACACACAGCTTTGTTCAGTGAGGTCAGTGTATTAAAACACCCGCCCTTCAAGGTCAGAGAATTTTGTAGCAAAACCAAGCCACGCGATGCCTTGTGTGATTATCCAGAGAATTTACACATAGAGAGACTTCAAAAACTCAGAGATCAGTTGCTGTGAACTTTGTTCCTACTCAGCAGAAATGCTGAAGAAACAGGGCAGAGTCCAGCAGTAATCCCACACGCTTCAGGGGTTTGACTAGTCTTGGCTGGAAGAATGTTGATTACAGCAAACTAGAGAAAAAAGACATAAGTTTACAGGGAACCTTATAAATATACATTCAGTACAATTTTAAGTTTAGTTACAGTCGTGACTACTTTGCTTTATCTGGACAGCAGCCCTTCTCACACATGGGAAATCATCAAAGTATGTCCAAAGTGGTGATGTAATGCCCCATGTTCAGCTTGTTGTGGTCGACTTTGTCTGATTGACCCATTACTAAAAAGACCAAGTAACGGAAGTGACATAGATGACTATGGTTGTGTGACTGCTGGTGACCCTGAGGTGTGGCTGAAGCAGACTTAATAATTTACCTTGAAGCAAATAAGTATAAAGCAGTAGGTAGGTTACACCTGAAGGAAGTCAGCTATTGATCTCATTATCAGGGTGTGTTATACGACTGTTTCTGCTGAATTTTATGGGTTGTTTGTATTTGTTTTGGGAATTCAACACTGTTAACAGACACCATCAGTTTAACTCACAAGGTTTAAGAGAACACAGATCTTTAAAACTAAAGGAGGCTCAACTATCTGCTGATATTTTTGTGTTCATGTGCACTTTGCACAAGAAGTTTAATGAAAATGAGAGTTGGGAAAAAAGCTATAACTATACTTTTCTTGCTTAGAGTTAGTTAAAACCCTGCTGCATATACAGCTAACGTGAAGGTGTCGACCGTTCTCAGTTTCCATCACTGTTCATGTGACTGATCGCGTTGGTATGTGGCTAAAACATAAAAGGGCAGGTATGCTGGTACCTGCTCGGTTGCAACAGCTTGTTTTTCATGTCTGAAATAATAATGGTACATTCGTGCTGTGCCTTTGGATATTCCTGTTGACTTTCCAATGATGGGGTGATTTCACTGTCCAAAATGCCTGCTGACCCTGAACAACAGTTTAAAAAGGCTGCTGCCATCAAACCAGACAACTGGAAGCACTCTCAGCTGTATAAGCAGCAAGTGAACCAAAGTGCAGATAAGTTGGATGGATAGTCAACAAATTCAGCCTTCATTTCAATCTAAATGTAAAATATAGTTACAACAATTTCTGTGTTAATGGATAGTTAGTCTTTTATTTTCATTTGTGGTGTCAATAAACATCTTAAAATAGCCCTGTTTTCCCACAGTAACATTAAACCCCTACAGGCATGTGAGGACATCCATAATTTCTACTTTTTATTAGAGTAATCTGTGTAGATAGACAGAAGCTAGTTAGCTTAGCTTGTGACTTTTTAAGCTATGTTAAACTAAGCTAGACTATATAACTGGCTGGCATAACACCAGTGCAAACATGAGAAAACCCTGTTATCTAACTTTTAACAACAAAAATTTTTTTCCAAATTGTCACACTTTTTGATAAACTATAGCTGAATATGTATGAAAGAAAAAGACGTCACTGACAAAACCTCAGTAGCTTATCCTCACACTGTTCTCTCCAGTTTCATTACTTAAAAAAGTAGGGTTTATGAACCCACATTTTTAGTTCAAGAAACAGTTTGAAATGTGTTCCTAAACCTCCACAACCTGTAACAAAGCGACATAAAGCTGAGATACTAAAAGCTGACATGGTAACACATTGTTTCCATCCTACTTCAACAGCAATGTGTGCTGTGCTCCATTTTCCCTTTCTGCTCATCACCTCCTCATAACCAGCATGTCAGAGACGCAGGCGAGGGATGGGAGGCAACAGGCAGCTGCATTCCTGCTCTCAGGACATGTTGAAATTCGCCCCTCTTTGCCTCACAAGAGATCTAAATGTTTGACTAAACCAAACATTCACAATGGCAAACATACCTAGGTAAGCTAATCGGACTGCACTCTTGATATCACTCAGAAAGTCAGAAAACCACAGGAGAAGAGAGTTTGATGAACTACTGTATGTTCGTATCAGTGGTAATAAAGCTAAACAAAACAGAGTTCACTGCCCATCTAACAAGGTGTTGTTGATTTGATAAGCAAATGTTAAACATGAAATGCTTCCTTGTAAAATATGATCTTACTGCACCTTACCCCTTATTTTCACTATTTATGGCACAGTAAACCCAAGTAAACAGTGAAACCAGGAAATCTGACATATTAAAGATGACTAAACCCTCCTGGATGATATTTCCACCACAACTCATGAACATTAGATTCAGACGAGATGGAAGCGCTGCCTGACTCATTTCCACATGGATCCAGTTTGACCCTGAGACATAAACGCAGGCAATGCTTTCACCTTTTCTTTTTCTTTACCTCAAATGTCAAAAGGTATAAATGTTTGACAATGGGAAAGGAAGTGACATTTTACAGAGACCACAACAAAAAACAGAACTGATAGTAACACCGAGTGCAAAAAAGGAAACTCAAATTTTCTACCTGTTTAACATGTTATATTTACAGAGTGCATGTTGCAGCGTTATAGGGTTGATCATGTTCAAGATAAGGCTTAGTGTGACCTGTTAGTCACAGGGTGTGGCTGCTGCCCTCGGGGCAAAGAAAAGAAGAAAATCTAAAGCTATGTCTTCACAACCTGAGGGCCTGTTTTTCACAGCAAACAATACAGAAACCAGGATCGATTAAATGACCGGTTTAAATGTTTATGCGGACACGTTGCAGATGGATATTGTGGACAGCTTTGTGAAATTAAGACTTCTATCTTAGTTACTTTAGCAAATTAATGGTAGCCTGAGAATGTTATTCTTTTGTTATGTTGAATTAGTATAGTGGGTTAATATGTTATGCTTCAGGAAACTTTATTCTTATATATCTCTAATAAAATAAAATAAAAGTGTTGATTGAGCCACCCAGAAAGCCCTCCTGTGACACAAAGAACAAACAATAAACTAAATAATGTTTTTTTTATGATCAAGTTTAAGCTTTTAAGGTATTCTACAAAGAGCTGGTGCTATTCTACAGAATTTAAGTCAGTGAGTCAGTAAAACTCAGGCTAAAACAAATTCATCTGAACAGAGACTTAAAGGACGTCTTGCATTTCATGCATCTCACTCCATAAAACACAAGACCGCTCTGTAAAAAGTTAAACAAGTATTAGCAAAGAACAACTACACAACGGTATATAAATCCTCACTCCTAACTGACATAACACAATCAGTCACATATATTAAAAAAAACTAATGACAACAACAACAACAAAACATCCTCACCAACCTCAGATATTCAGCTTAAAGATAGCATGAGACTCATATTGTTCCAGGGAAGCACTACCACTTAGACCCACTAAGCAAATAAATGGAGATAATATTGAACGGGGGGACTCAATTTGCAGATTGAATTAAGCATGAGGGCAGGAGGAGACCAGGCCGGAGATCTTTTTATGCTGCTGTAATGCTGTAATGACTTCAGTGAAAGACAAGAAGATGGCTGATATGACAGGCATGATGTGTTACACTGGGGTCCATTGTAACTGTGCCGGTGGTGAGGGGCCTTTAAGCCACATGGCTCGCTTCTGAAGTTTTTATTTTTCTTTCTTATTTAGAAAAAGATTGATCTGCACAAAGTCCCAGCTTTACTACTGTGACGCATCCTGTTCAATGAACTTTCAGGAACGAACATTGCTATCAAATTACTCAGCAAGCACAGGTAGTTGTTAACAGGCTTAAACATGAGTCATCTTTGGTCAGACAGTGGGATATTTGGGCCACACAGACCAATATGTCCTTTTGTTTCCTAAGGGCAATAATCTATGGTCACTACCTCAGTAGGAATTCTTTCCATTATTGGAATACCAAGTATAGTAAACCTTTATGGATATATTTCTTCCAACTAGGCTTCTCTTTCATAAAAGAAACATTTATTTAAGTAAGTGCATGAATATTTCTGTAATCCTGACTGATGTATCATGATTAATGAATTTACACAGATATCCTGAATTTATTCTGTTCACCTGAAACCCAGAAGCTTAACTTACTGTAGATTTGTGTGACTCACAATGAATAGATAATCAGTTATTGAAGAATGATTCACTGTTAGTACATACACTGACTAATCTGCCACCAAATAAGTTATTTCCCACCAAAAAAATGCGTAAAATGGCTCAGAAATAATAAACTTTAATGTGTCTCAGCTCAGATACATTTATATTCTAGTTTACTGATACGGTGTGAGCTGTTACTTCTCATCAGTAGGTCATTAGAAAACATAACTTTTTATTACAGTTTTAAATCAATTTGTCCTTTTTTTGTATAAGTTGCTACATATTTCTTACTCCAACTGGTAAAAGCATTAACTGATTATTTATTTATTATAAAATATGCTGCATGAATTTAATTATATGATTTGCTGTGACGGCAAAGTGTCTCACTGAAATTCCAAGTAAATTTCTTTACTTTTCCTGAGATTCTGAGATGCTGTTGGGACTTGTTTCCACTGTCACGCTTTCCTGGGCTCACTGACTGCTGCTGAATTATCTGATCTGAGATAAATAGCAAGCAAAGCCTCTCATTTCTCTCATCAGTCTCAGGTTCTGAGTTGGTCGTATACTCTTACATGACTTAATGCAAGCTTTAAACAAATAAGCAGAGTGAACATAGTGAACAAGTAAATAATGGAAATTAAGTGCAACAATATACAACAGTGAGTAAAACAAGACAACACAGAACTATTCCATTAAATAACACAAAATATTCATCTGCATCACACAACAGTGTAACTGAGTGCTTCAGCTGCACAAACATCCTGTTTGAAGACCATCTGCCACTAGTGAAACAGTAACTACAGAACAAACTCATTTTGACCCAGTCTTACAAATTAAACATGGCAGGTCACCCCTTGATGACAACGCGACTCGCTTTTTTATTAGCAGGAAATAAAACCATGTTTGGAAAGAACATTGGTGTTTTTGTTCAGTCTTTCAGATGCTAAGTAGCTTTAGCCACACAGTATAATGCAAATTATTTCAGAGCACTAAGGCTGCCCGGTCCCTCTGTAAACAAGTTTCACATAAACACACAAACATGGCATGTACCTAATTAAGTCTGCATGCACAGAGTCATGCAGCCGGACTGCATCAAGACATTTTTCTCAGTCACCCAACTCACCACATCAGTGCACATCATGCAGACAGAAGTCACACGAGAGTTTGCGTATCAGTGACAGTATTTCCATTAACATTTTGACCCTGCTAGTGAAAGGGGATAAGGGGTTTGAGGGGGATGCAGGTGGACAGCTGACAACAGAGCTGACGGCAGCACTGTTAGCGTGCCTGCTAAGTGCCAAGTTCTCTTACAGCTATTACTCATGCTAAGCTGTGCAGGTGTGTGCATGAAACATCTGCTTTTACCTGCTGAGGTTTGGAAACCTTTCAACATGAGAGTTCTGCTGTGTGAAATTATTCATTGTGTTTGCTCATTGTTTAATAAACATTTTACATAGCATGGGTTACATACCCCCACTTACAACAAGCACCTACTTCTCAGGACACATACCAGTGTAAACTGATACTTTCGTATCGTTTCCCTCTTCAAAAGGTTTAAAGAAGGAAAGGTATTGAAGCATATAGTTTTTCCAGCTGCAGGTAGCTCCCCTTAGCCTGGAGGACAGACACAGCAGCTCTTTTTTCCATTCTGTTGGGGGCATTTGTACAACCATGGTAGCAAACAGGGATCTCTTACAGTTTTGTCAAAGCAGGAACAGCTTTCACTTTGTGTTTTCAGTGAAAGCCCCTACAGAGAACATCTCTATGAAGATCAGCAGGATGCCTGACATCCTGCTGTAATCCATTTCAACATGTTATGAGAAGCAAAGGCAGTTCAGTGGGTTACAATTTATTTAAGCTATTTAAGCTAACAGTTTCTTTGGTCGGATGTAGCTGCACCAGCTTAAATGTTTTGGTCATAGAATAATGTTAAGAATAATGTTAAGAATAATTACTCTCAGTTTGTCAAATGAGCTTTTCTGCGTCACGGACAGTAGAAGTGCATCCAAGAGTAACTAGCAAAAAGCAAACTTATACTTGTCAGCGCTCTCATGAATTCTGCTTTTCATGTTGCTTTAATATAAGGGGACATGAGGTTTTTATTCATTTAATCTGCTTTTTATCTATTTATACATATGTATATGCTTATTCTTTCATTTGCATTTTTATTGTAGGGGGGATGTACAACGTGTGTGATGATGTGTGTGAGAGTATGATCAGGTGTGTGGTATTGAACTCGAGTGAGTTCTGGTTGTACATATATTCATATTTTTTCGTAAAGCACTTTGAATTGCTTCTGTATGAAAAATGCTGTATAAATAAAGTTTATTTTGATTTGATCTATCCATCCTTCCTTCCTTTAAGATGCTCTAATTACATATAATTAAAAGAATACTATAAAAGAATAAAATATTGACTTTTCTTATTTGGTATTAAATGGTAACAATATTTTTAATTTAAGCTGTCCCCCCTCCCCCTCCCCACAAGCCACTAAATGTGCTTGTGATAGGAAGAAATTGTTATGCGGTGTTTTGGTTGCCTTAGTTAGAAAAACTAAACTTTTATGGTACAGTACTTCCTCATAATTGTTTTTGTTTTGTAGTACTTTATAAATGGTGCTATGGTGCATTTTACACTAATTTTTCAATGACATAAATGATTTTATCTGCTTAAAGGACTGCAGCCCCTGCAGTCTTTTAGCCAATCAGCATTAGCTGGCAAAGTGAACCGGCATGGTCCACCATGCTGAGCTCAGAAGCGAGTCACTGCGTTACTGTAACCATGATGATAATATTTTATATCTTTACATGCTGGCATGATACGCAGTATATGTGTAATACTGAGATAAGACTGCATTAGAATAAGAATACAAAAAACAGGCTGTAGGATATTTAGTTAAATATGTAGTTTTAGTGCAGCTACCAGCTACCTTTCCTTAACCCTGGTAAGGTCAAGGTAAAAGAGCTTGTGGACCATTTTCAATTAGATCAATTTGGTGGTATGCAGCCATGCTGTGCGGCAAAAAGCGTGCTGGTAGCAGCATGCTGGCTTTATCTTTTTACCACCCACGAACGTTATCAAAATGCAAGTCACATGATCAGTGAAGTGCACAGCTTGTCTTTATAGCAAAACTTTTAAATTAAAGTATGCAGTCTATGTAACGTCATGACAGAGGTGCACATGCACGTGCACACTGGGAGAAAGCAGCACTTTATTGGCAGTCGAGTGGCTAACCAAAAAATAAGAACATGGCAAACTTTTAAAAAACACAATAAAAACAATAATAATGGAAATTGTTCAAAATTCCAAGGCGATCCCAGATAGTTGCTTAGAGCAGAGAAGGATTGTCGATACAGGCGAGAAAAAGCAGAATAAGGTTCTTTAATACTCACGCCATGTGTCACAAAGCAAAACTCACATGTCATGACACTTCTGGTAAATTCACAGAGTCAACATGGCTCAGAACCTCGCTGAGACTTTTTTAAAAGGAAAAAAACAAACAAACAATACCCTAAATTTGCCAACAGCTCTGTCTGGAACAGGAGCTGGAACTGGTTATGTTGGCTCAAACTATACCATTTAGCCAATGAATCCATCCTCAAAGTAAACTTCCTGGTAGATAAATTTGGAAACAATCTTTGATGATGAACTTTGCTGTTTTTGCATTTATAACAATAAAGGCATAAGTGGAGAAACTGAAATTGAAAAACTATCTATAACAACAAATACTTTGAGGTTTTTGAGGCAGTGATTTCTACCAAATATGGAAGGTATTAAAGTTTAAAGTATAACTTGATGTGAACAGTATTACATATTGAGCCAGGTGAAACTAATAGTACAGCTGTGTCAGCACATCCATACTATTCACTAAACCCTCATAGAGCTGCACTATATAACATATTATATAGTGCACTCATTCATTGTTGTGTCTGTGAAGCTCTCTGAGATGACACTGTTGTCAAGTGGCTCTATACAAATGAAGCTGAACTGAATTCCAATTCAGATATGAAGCTAACTATATATCTGCAGATCATGACATGATGCATGTGAAGATGTGGACGTAAGCAAAAGCATTGCACAGTAGTCATGACGGCTTGCTTTCTAGCATATTGCAGGAAGGATCCAGATTTCCTGACTTTGCTCGCATAAACAAGGAGTTAAATCACAAGGTTCAGAGAAAACTCCTACTACACTGTGAAATGAGTTACCTAGCTGCTAACTGATGCAGTCCTACAGTCCCTATCCTACAAATACAAAGGGGTTTGGCTGTATTGTGATATTATTATGCATTAGTGCCTGTCCTTATAAGACAAAAGATGGAATTTGAGTATAAAAGATGAGTTTTTAGTTTCTGTACCCCACACATTTTTTGTAATTCTCTTTTTTTAACTTTTCAAACACGAGACTGATATGCATTATGTCTCCTCTGCAATTGAATCAGACTCTAAGGGGTAAAAAAAAACAGAACATGTTCCTGTGCATGTTGTAACTGCACATCAGATTAGCGTACGCTCAGCAACATACCATTTTAATTTGCACCTCGCTGCAGAGAGGGGAAAGCCTTGGCAAATTAAACGACAGGCTTTCATGGCCTCGGGCTGCGAAAGCAGACAGAGACGAGCTAAAGAGAAAACAATGAATGCAAATATACTTAAAGTTAGATTAAATTGTCATTTGTTTTGGGAATAAAATGTTTCAGCTCAGAGAGGCTTTCCCTTCAAAACTGAACCTCTTTCTGCTGCATGATGCCCAGAAATAACATTTAATTAAGAGTTATGTGTATTTAATATTCCTCAGATCATTATTCTCACTCCCACTTTGTCTCAGTCTGAAACCTGTAAGGTTGTGACTGTGCACAGAAGGGTAATACATTCCAAGCATACCGTGGAGTCAGGGGACTGGAAGAGCCAATAGATGACCAGCTGACCTCCCAGTCCCTCCTCCCAGCTACAACAGAAAAAAATACAAAGAAAAAAATCTCTGAGACACTATAAGGGTAATTCAAAGACATACAAGGAGGGGGGCAGTGAACACCCAAAACAAATTGGCCTTGGGTAGCTTTTAGATTGCTCAGGTGCAGTCCCACCCAACAAAAACCAATGGTGGCTTTCTAAATGAACTTGCAACCCACCCCAATCCCCCAGACTCAAACTACATTTAATAATCATTTTAAGCTCGGCTAAGACATACTGCTGGTTTCAAACTGGTGGAATAATAACCTTAGGATAGTAAAAAACAAACTTTATTACGGGAGTGGGATTAGAAACTGTCCTGATTTTTTTGTCTCATAGACGAACAAAGAACAACTTTAAACACACTGGGCATGTTTTGACTGGTTTTGATACTTTGTGCATTTTTAAACAGTCACACTAAAGATCAGGATTTTGCTCTGCTGCTCTGTTTTGCAGCATAAAGATAATGATTTACAGCATGCACTTAACATCTTAACATGGAGACAAGACATTGTGTACTATTCATAACATTTCACACATTATGAAGTCAGTTCTCTTTTTCAGCTATAGACAATGCTGGTGACATGCACCAAAACATATTCAAAAGTCATGAGAGTAACCTACAGCATCACCTGTACTGTCTTATTTCACCTCAGCTGTAAATCCAGCACAGCAGGCAAGACAAAAGGAGTAGAAAGAAAATCTTTAATAGAGTCAAAGTCCAAGTTAACTCCATTATTGTAAAGGAAACATTTAAATAACTGATGCTATTCTGTAACAAAGCTTTCAGTTCAACAAATCCTTCCGCAATTCTTTGTATAAATAGCACACAGCTAGTAAGCTTAGAATAGCTGATAAACTAGTTGAGATAAATTGTGAGCATTAGTTACTTTTACCCAGATTGGTCCGGCTCTTCCTACATCCGGTCTTTATGTTAAGCCATCCATGAGAGTTATTTTCCACAAGACACACTTTAATCCTTGATTTTCCAAGTGAAGCACCTTCTATGATTTTCCCAACTATCTTTGTAAGCAACTCAAGACTTACGGGCTCAACAAAGAACCAGCTAAAGCACCTGTACTCTGTAGGGGGTTACAGTGCTGAACATGTCAGACTGATTTTGCTCCCAAAAGTCCCATTTCTACCTTCTACCTTTAATTTTCAGAGTAGCTTGTTAAATATGACAACTTACACTTTTATCCCATAGATTCCTGTTAATGTTTATAAATGCATAATTCAAGCCTGAATGTAGAATATGCAGAAAAAGAGAGGTGACACAACAGCTGACAGCTGGACACTGCTGTCCATTCTAACATGGGGAAACCTCTGTAACACACATCAGTCTCTCACTTTGAGAGATTGAGCTGATAAGCTTTGCAGTGCCCTGACGGGGCAGAGGAAGTGGGCCATGGTTTACAATTATCTTGCTGCACTACTCTTCAAAGCAAAACAACGACACAGATAACACCAAGTTATGAGCATACTGTGTGATCACGGATGCGGAAGGATGGAGGGGCCACTCTGTAATTGACAGAGTGAAATCCTACTCCAAACAATGATACTGTTGGAGGAGCTTTCATTAAGCATGCTGTAGGAAGTTGAGATGTGTTGTGCACATTCATGTCCTTAAACATCAACAATGCCTGCCTATATAAAAAAAATAGTTTTAAAAATATTTAAAAGTCCTCAGAGGATTGTTAACTTATAAGTATAGATGTTTTGGTAATAACCTTTTCCTGTTATACACGTCTTCACCATCACTCATTTATTCTCATACAATCCTAATTTCTAATTCAGTAACACACTATCCTGAATAAGTTAAAATATTTACAAGTCATCATTATTTAGCTTAAAATACTCTATTTAATAAGTACATTGTACAAAGTAAATATCTTAAAGGTTGAGGGCCAGTAATATTATGTATAAATTGCTAAACTACTTGCTCGCAGTGTCTTCCTATCTTTTCATCTGGAAATTTCAATCTTTCTTTAATATTCTTCATCTAGTTAAGTTCTGATTCACCTTAAAATGAACCTAAGTAGTTCTGCAATGTCCATAAAGCATCTTAAATAAAGCTTTTCATTGTTTTGTTGCCTTTGCTCTGTTTGCACTCCACTTTAGAGGACACAGTGCAGTTCACTTGCTCCAGATGTTTCACCTGAAGCTATTCTGAGACAAAAATGCATGTTCATTCACCTGCTTCATGAGATCTTTTAAAACCAGATTACACCTTTGTTATGTGACTGGTTAACATACATAAATCTTGAGGCTACAACGCAACTTATTGCACATGTGACACGAGCTTTTATCCTTCCCACCATTAACCCTGTTTCTGACTACTGAGCTGTAACTGAAACCTTTCTATCAGACTGTTCCTGCTTTGTAAAGCAGAACTTTGGCTTTTCAACGTGGAAACGCAGAAGAAAGTGACACCAAGGAGCGGAACAGGTGTGCGCTATCGCGAGTGTTTGCGCAGGTGAGGTCTGCACAATAAATCCTTTCACATTAATATGACTAGAAACGTCATTTAATCTGTAAATAAGACATAGGGTTAAGATGATCTAAAACGTGCATTTAGGACAACTTACAGGTGTTTATTGGAGCCTTTCGTCAGATCGTGCAATGCCACTGAGAATCCAAAGAGGCTGCCTTTGGTTTTCCCCTCCTTGATCACAGGAAAGCTTTCATCTATATTAAATCCTCTGCAGGTTTGTGTTACATGCTGCGCGGCAAACACAACACAGAGTAAAAGCCTTGGAAACATGGTTTTTGTCTTGTTTTCCTCCTTCCTTAGTGCAATCAGCTTTCTCCTTCAGGCCCACGATGAGCGCGGCTCCGACGCGGCACAGTCCCGCTGCGAGCTCCAACAGGTAGGCTGCTGCTTCTCACACAGTAACATCCGTCTGTTCCCCCTCGCGCTCACTGGGTTACTGGCTAGGAAGGTGTAGATGGCTGCCTCCCACCGCCTTCTCCAGCCTTCACTCCCCCTTGCTCTGCTTTTCTCCCCTCCTCTCTGATCCCACACCCTTTTTAAAACAAGTGCACTGACTGCATGGACACAAAGTGCTTCGCTTTTCATAAACTGCTCTTTACTTTGTGTCTCTTGCTGTTTGTAAAAAGCAGAAAATGAACTGAACAACTGAAGAACTCAGGGGAAATCTAATTTATAAACAGTATTTGGCATGTATGTGGTTAGATACTATGCTGCATGATGGCTGATATTGGTAACTGTCTTATCAAGGATGGTATTAATAAAACTTTTAAACATTATTATTGTAATTTTCTTAGCTGGACACACAATGAAAGTCAGTCATTTTAAACCCCTCTATGTATGAGATATGTGATCTTGCCTGCATGAGCACTCTTGCAGCAGCCAGAAGTCCTGCTTCACTGGCATTCACCAAAACTTGTTGCTTTCAGTGGGTTTGAACCCCTTAATCCTCTTATGAAGCTCATGGAAAAAGCCTTTCCTTTCCTTTTCCTATATCTATTTCCCTCCTTACAAACCCGCTGTCGCTCCTTCTTCTTTCCACTTGAATCTGTTTCCACAGTGACGTGTGATCCATACCAGCTTTATTGGCCCATGTTCTGGCTAAAATGTGGGATCACTGATCCTGTCTAATTGATGAGATGGGCTCCTGCTTTGCTTATCCTCCCCCAGGTGTTTCTCTCAACCAGAAGTAATCAGCCCTTCATACCAGGTGAAATAATACCTTGTGGGGGTTGTAGCTCACTGTGCTCATTCCACAAACCAACTCCAGTCTTTCACTTTTTTTAGATGAAGTGCTTCAGATATGAATTTCCTGGATTTGTCTTGCCCAAGCTGTACTGCTTTATTATTGTCTGCTGTGCTGCTAGCGGGCAGTGTGTTACTGTACAATGCATATAGAAAAGAAAGAGTGTACAACAATGTAATAAACATATTAACTTCGATTGTAAATCTGCCTCATATATGTGTTGCAAACCACTTATCCGGCTTTATACCTGTATGATCAACCGAGAAACCCACAGCATCCTTAGAATTTTGAACCTTGCTTTTAGAAACTGGCACATTTTCCCAGCAAATCCCAGCTTAAGCTTTGTGTTTAGTGTTTTAACATGATCTTACAAAGTTAATGCTCCTTATCTTAAAGGTGAGAGCACAACATGCTGGTGTGTGCAGTGTCAATATCCTGTTGTGGCCTTGCATCCTGTCCAGCACTGACATTAACCAGATCCACACGATCATTAAAGCCGAGAGCTTGACTGGCCTGACTTGGCAGAAGACAAACGTACTGAGAGAAGCTTGAGCTGTGAGGAATTCAACGTAATGAAAGAACAACAGGCGAGCAATCGGACCACCTTGCTAACCCAACCTCCCTTTCATTTTGGCCTGTGCCATCGATTTTCTGCGAGGTCTGTAGAGCATGTGATCCTTAACCCCTGTGGGTCCCACACACAGCTTTTTAACCTGAACAGACGATACTGACAACTACGTTTATTTGTATTGGAAAAATAAGGTACACTCTTGCATGAAGTGTGAAGGTGCACTGAAAGGGAATTATAATGAACCTTTACAATGATCTCTAAACATGAAACATAACAATATGGGGAGTCAGTATCAGATAACTTTTAGAGCAGCAGTGATCAGCTCACTCTCGGTTCTGGCCCCATGTTAGAGTAGAAGATAAGTTGGTTCTGGCCTTTAAATACACATTCCCTAGACCCAACAGTAAGCCAATACCAACCTAGGGACAAAGATCCAAATGCATTTCCGAACTCTCCCTACTTTACTCTTAGCCCACACAATACTCATGGAATGTAATTGACCATTTTTCTTTCAGTTTCCTGTTTTTTTCTCACCATTCTGACCACCACCCACATCCCAACATGTCCAAACACCCCATTTCCCCTCCTCTCATAACTCCAAAGTTGCTTAACTGTATCTGTTTAATTGAGCAGAGTGAGTCGACATACTTAAAACATTTTCATGCTTTTCTGCGTCTTTGTGGTTTTCCATGCATCCCGAATGGCTCCACAGAGTCCTCTGAGGGCATCCTTTGAAACAGTGCTGTGGGCTGATGAGACGGGGCAGGGTGGGGTGGGTGAGTCGATGCTTTGTGGAAGTCCTGATGTGAATGTGTGATAGTAAAAATGGACTGGAAGTAGGAATGCTGTTGAGAGAATAGAGCAAATGTACATCAGTATGCGCTCTAATAGTCCCGTCACACGTAATCTCTGGACTAGTTTCTGCTGCACTTTGTGTCTGGTGGTGGTTCTTCAATAAATACTGGGAAAGGTCAGTGTGAGAGCTACAAAATACAGCCTTGTGAGTGTGAAAATAACAGATGAAACAGGGACGGTTGCTTCAGAACAACTACATGGCAGCCTCATGCTGAATTTCAATGAATATTAACCCACAAGTGAGCATAACATGCAGACAAGGACATTGGTTGGATATGAAACACAGCACGCTCTCACATTGAGTCTGCGCCATACGGTGATGGTCGAACTGCCCGTTGCCATGGTGCTAGGAGTTGCTATGAAGCCAGTATTTTCTGAGGGTTGGTAGTGTCTGTGGAGGACAGTGTGGTCTGTTTACACTCCAACCAGGACTCTCACTGGGCTAAAATTAGTCTTTTTTTCCAGAAATGAAACACAATCTTTTCTGTCCTGGCAACTCAAGCAGGAATTTACCACAGAAACCTGCTTGCATTACTCGTATTGTGCAGAAAACAAACAAAAAGCCGATTTATAACAATGGATTGCACTAATGCTTGGAGACAGCACATGTTATTGTTTGGATGGCCTCGGCATGTTAGCAAAACAATGAATGAACTTGTGTACAACCTGAGGAGACAAAAGATATTTTATACTTTATACCAAACTTTCATGCAAATAATGAAATCTAGTTTTGGAGCAACATATTAATAAAGCATGTACTCTTTGTTTGAGTTGTAGTGTGCAGGGAGAGTGATTGCAGCTACTTTTTTTTACAAGAGCTTGATTGTATCATCCATATTTCTTCTAAAAATGTTACAACAGTCAGCAAACAAGTGGCTCAGCAGCCTTAGATAGGATTCATCAACACACCACGGTGAATGAATAAAAAACATTTTAAACAATTCTACTTTAAAGTCAGCCTGATGGAAGGAAATTATGGATCTGCCACCATTAGACCAGAGATACTTGGTACTAAAAACAGCATATGTTAAGCAAATTGTGCTTTTTTGCATTGTTTAGTGTATGTGTGAGCCTAATAGAAAATGATTTACAACAGAGGTTTTAGGCCCGCACAAGGCCCCGCTTCTTTTTACGTCTCCACTTCATGCTAAAGCGCAAGAATGTATAGCCTGGGGAGGTAGGTGTGGCTCTGGACACCTTTCCACTGTCTTGTGGCACCTGTTTTTCAGTTTAGCCTCCCAACAGAGTAATAGAAGACCCCAGACATATTGTGAAAACAAACAGCTAACATAAACTTGTTATTTATGTAACATTGCAGCCATTTACTGTAGGTTAATTTTATTCTGGTGAGACAGTTTGACATTTAGTATGTAAGCTAATTCTATTTGTCTTCCTGTACAGTTTGTAACCACATTTCTGTCCACTGAATGACTGTAGATAGAACATTACACTATTGCCTTACGCTTTTAGCTCAGCATTCTCTCTGAATTGTGAGAATAAGCATTTAAAATGGTTTATTAAACAGTGATTCCTATCCTACTTTTTAACGTAAACAAATGAATATGTGAACATGAATGGTTTCATAATGGTCATTAAAATCAAAACTACAGTAAAAGGCAAGGCAAGTTTATTTGTACAGCACCTTTCATGTACAGGACAATTCAAAGTGCTTTACATTGAAACAGTAAA
>JBAMHV010000023.1:13331081-13347888 GCA_037177535.1 Pseudomugil gertrudae
TATATCCATCCATCCATCCATTTTCTACCGCACTGTATAATTTAAATATATATATATAGATATATATATATCTATATATATATAAAATAAAATTCAGGGAATATTGTGAACAGATATATTATGTTAATATAATGGGGGACCTCTCATAATACATGAAATCTACTAGACACCTGATAAGATACTGATTTTTACATCAATCTTGGATTCATTTGCTAATTATTGTAAATATGGGGAAATGATATTGAAGTGTAAAACCCAGATTTTTCTGCCACATTTACTGCAGCTTTCACTGCACTCTCACTGCCCTTTATGATATGTAATTTTCTCAGACAAACTTCAAACACATTCTTATGGATTTAGCTACAAACAGTCTAATGTGTCACAGCCCTTAATCTGTTTTCCCTTATGTCTTATATCCCTGCTCTCAACAGCATTTGTCTGTGATATCAGTCGTCATGTCAGTGGCTTGTGCTGATATGACAAAAGTACCCTGATTACTATTGCCTTTTAATATCAATGAAACTCAACATAAGTACATCTGACCTCCCTGTGGTGGCTCCCTCAGCATGTGTGGCCCACTTGGCTTGTCAGGCGAAACATTTGTGGCATTGACAAACATGCCTTTGCTACAACCAGAACTTGTGTGTGTGGGCTGTTAGACATGTCCATGTCATCTCTAAACATTTACAAGTGTAAGTAGCCATGGAGGTATAGGGGAGGGGGTGAACTATTGAACTTGAATGTGATCCTGTATGGCATAACATTACAACACCTAAAAAAGAGTTGGTACCGGGGCCCTGGTGACCTCTCTCGTCCCTTTCCCCCCTTGCAACAGCCAACAGTGGAAAGGTCATCAATTGTCCCATGGGGTGCAGCGATATGTGGCTGAGGTGAAGGTTGGGGAGAGAAATGCATCCATGGAAAGACTTTTAGCAGCTGTCCAGCAGTTAGTCTCAGTCCAGGCAGGCCCACTGCTGCATTAGGATCACTCACGCTCTCCATTTTTCTGTGTACTTGGATGAAATGAGGAGAGAAAGGCATGACAGCTGTGGACTCATGAACTCTGACTGACCCTAGACCAGAACAGGACAGGTCTGGACACGACTGCATATGTACTGATCCTTCATCCCAACCTGATGAAGCCACGATGAGGTGCTGCTTGTCTTGATTTACAACTGAAACATTGGTTTTAGCACTTTTAATGTGTCATATCTTCCCACACCAACACCTAAAACGTTCTTATTTAGTTGCAGCCTTTCTTATTTCCATTTTTTTTTCATTCAAACCCTCCTTTATGTGAAACCATGCATTCACACTCTGAAGCTGCTCACAATTACTTGGGATGTCAGATCACTCAGCTTAATAACAATAATCACCCCAGAGACCTGCTTCATTCTCCCAATTCAGAGCAACTGAGATTTAATCACAAGCCACTTTCCCTCTTATTGCTATCCTGCTATTAAAACCCATCAGACACCTCGTATCTTGTTAACCCCAACCATCCACATCATGACTAAATCAGATTTCCCATTATCATTAGCCTTCAACCCGTCTTCCAACCCACCATTCCCTGCTCTTAGCTTGTCTATTACGCAGGGAGCCTTTTCACTTTTGCTTCAATCTGCCTGTGTGATAATTGGTCCCCGTTTGAAAGGTCCTACTCTTCTCTGTCCAACTCCACGAGCCATTATTGTAATCTGGAGATGTGAAATTGCCTATAATTTTCCCTGATGCCCGTCACTTGGTGCAGCAATGTTCGCCTCTTCTTCTTTGGGTCTGCATGTTTAACAAGGCACATAATCATCAGGAATGAGGAAAAGGGCATGAGGGTGTATGCATATATAAAGACGGTGATGTTAATGTAACACAATGCTTGTCGTTATGTGAGAAAATCAGCTCGGAGGGGTGAAAACACGGTGCTCTGGTGTAGCTTTGTTCTTCACAGAAACGCCATAGAGGGCTTCAGAAGGCTACACTTCTCTGAGGTAAGCACTGAATTCTAACTGATTGACTGAAAAGAGAAGCATGATGCTGTTAATGTTGTTTTTTTAAACACACTGACGTGTGTTATGTTAAAGTGATACTGGGATGACACAGTTTTAAATTAAAATTCACAACTTTACCAAGATCTCTACAATGGATCATAATTATTCTAAATCGATTTATTTTTGCAAATATTGGACAATGGAGCTTACTTGCATTAAAAACCTTTAACAGTTAGATATTAAACTTTGGTATCAATGCATTTTTAATAAACTTCTAATGACCTGATAACAGGATAAATAGCTTATAATGTTTTCCAGACACCCCAGACATCGGATGATGAATGAAAAAGATAAAAGGAAGCCTCTGGATGTTTCTCTAGGCATTTTTCAGCTTCATTAATCAGAAATCCTCTTTCCATTTAATCAAGAGCAACAGCCCAGACTGTTTGTAAAGACATAAATACCCAAATTCTTTGTAATGAAACTGTGTGAGGAGCAGAGTTGGCAAATCAGTTCACAGATGAGACACCATTAAAGGGTGGCACCAGTCATTTATCATCACATTATGACAGCAGGGATTTTTTTCTGTATGCACGTGCATTCTTCTAACGGGTGCTGGTCTTTTTTTTTATTTATTAAAAACATATTTGTGCTGATAAATTTAGTATTACTTTACTTTAATAGAAACAAAACCAATAATTATTTTCTTTTGATTTCCATTTTTGCTGTGCGTAAAGTTGTATCAAGCAAAACCTTCGTGAGTTGGCACATTCCTCCTGGATCCAGCTGGATCGCTCTATAGTTGCCTTGATTGTTCTAAAACCAACATAAGGAAAACATGCGGATCACATGCAACTTTGATTTTTCTTTTCTTTAATCACTCTGATCTTAAACAGCATCTATGGTAAAGTCTGACTTGGTTGTTGGCAGCAGAGAAGTGACCCAAAGAGCCAATAAGTTTAAAAATATCACTTTTCAGCAGTGCAGTAAATCATGGAGATATTATCTGGAGATAAGACTCACATACTCATTTATCAAAATCTCCTTGAGAAACTTTTTTATTATTATTTTGAGTGGGTAAAGAAAATCAAGCACCTTTAAAGTAAAACTCTAAAGCAGCAACCATTTAAGAATTCTTTGTGTATTCCACGTAATAACTTTTAAAAAGCAGTAAATTGATCAATGCACACTATATTTTTTCCAGAAGTACTTTATGTATAGTGTCGTTAAATTGCAAACACAAACCCACACCTCAGTGATGTGAATGACAGCTGCAGTGACAAACTCAGAGAAAGAATATATGGTGACTTTTTTTCTTTTTGCAGTGAAAAACTGTTTTCTAAACGCACACAAAATACAGTGAACAAAGTCTGCACCATTCTGACAGGGTCCAGTTCAGAGAAGAAGCTTTGTTCATCGTGGCTTAAAGTTCGCATCAAACGGTGCGCCATCTGACCTGCGCCAAAAGAACAATCCGTTCACATCATCTGAGGCCTCGGCACCGCATCCTGGTGAGGGTTGTGGTTCGGATACCAGTGGCCAAAACTGTTCATGTAATTGTTTGGGAGCATCGGTGCTCCTTTGCTCACCGTCGAGACTTCCCAAAGCTGGTGCAAGGTGGGCGAACAGGGAGAGATGGAGCTGGTGCTGTGGAGGTGTTCTCCCTCCGTTCCGTTGCCGTGCTTTATGATCTTTTTATACTTTGAGCGCTTATTCTGAAACCAGATTTTTACCTAAAAGTAAGACAAAAAGAAGAAAGATACGTCAGAATTAACAGTTAATATTTTAATGAGTATTTTATAGCTAAACTAAAAATGTATCCCACCTACCACCAGTAAAAAGAAAAATAACAAAACAACCAATCAGTCATCTTGTCAATTCCAGGCCCCCAAAGGGGCAACTGACCAAATTTACGAGCTCAGAGGCAGTGACGCGTGAATATAACAGCAAAACCGAGAGTGTGGAGAATTTTTTAAAAAGATCCTATCCGTTTGTGCAGGTTTATATAAGTAACCTTTTATTTTCTACAGATCAGCCGCGTCAATAATCATAAAACAGTTTTTATAAAATGTTTCTTTTTCAGAATGATGTTGATATTGACGCACAAAACTCACAATGTCAACAATGTGAGAAATTCACTCTCAGCCAGGAAAACGCAGCAGTTAAAATATAAATCTTACCATAACACACACACACACACACACACACACACATACACATACACAGAGAGAGAGAGGGGGAGATTGTGTGTGTAGGTGTATGACACGAGGATATTCCATTCAGACAGAAAGACCCCTGAAGGGCCACTATTGACAGATGAAATGCATGCTTTGATAAACAAACGCTGCATTAATGGATTAAAGAACAACTCCGCTTTTATCTGAGGCGCAGAAGCTCTGCGCACTAATCCTGCACAGATTTTTCTCATATTATTATTTAAGATTAAGTTGGTTGAATTTACGTCCATGGAAAACAAATGTCAGAGTGCCATATAGTCAAACTATATGACATGCAGGCGGCTAAGTGAATTTGTCTTCACGTTCCCAAATGTCTTTGCGAGAGAAGTTGAAGGCCCACCTGAGTTTGGGTGAGTCCCAGCTTAGCTGCCAGGTCGGCTCGCTCCGGTAGAGCCAGATACTGGGTTTGCTGGAAGCGCTGGTGCAGAGCCTGCAGCTGCAGACTGGAATATATGGTCCGAGGCTTCCGGATTTTCTTCCCCTTGCCATTCACCAGGCGAATATCCCTGTTGTCGATCACCGTGGACTTGTCATGATCTTTTGGGTGAAACAGAAAGCAGATATATTATTTGATGGCTTTTTATCTTGAAATCTTTATGCTGCAGAAAAACAGTAAAGGTCTCATTTAAACAGGTTTTCAGAAATGATGAACCAAGCAGAAACTGAGCAGAACAGATTAAAGGGAAAATCAGCATGTTGATGCAGCGGAAAGGCCGTGCGTAGCTCCAACGCAGCACCGAGGCCTGTGATCTAATAAATAGCCTTTTTATGCAAGTCTTATTCGGCTTAAATCTTTATCATTCAGGACTATTATTTCTGGCATGACATTATAACACGTTCCTTACGTGATTAATGAACTCCTAACAGGCTTGAAAGTAGCTGTTATCCGGAGCCGCAGTTATTTTGCGTTAATGTGCGTAAAAGTGAGTTACACGTGGAAACGATGTTCAGAAAAATTAATGACTGTTTATTTTTTTATAACGAATAAGTGTCAAAGAGGGGGCTTCTTCCAAAGAGTGAAATCTAAACACTGAGTAAGAATAATCCTGGCAACTTTCCTCAGTTTCTCTAATATTCTAATATTTTTTAGAAAACACATCTATTGGCTTTTTAAAAATATATTTTTGGTACCTATATAGCTCTAAAACGCAACTTTCCCTGCCAGAAATAAAGATGCACAGTGTGCAAAATAACACCCAATGATGTGATGTCAGATCAGTTTTATGGTCATTAATGGATAACAGTCTAATAACAATTGAACCCTGATTGGTTTTACTCACATACCTGTCTGCTCTAACCTGCTGTGGGCCAGACTGCTGCTGTTGTTGTGACTGCTGTGCTGGTAGGACATGTATGCGGACGGGGGGTGAGTGTTCACCGCGCCTGGGTAGGCGTATCCCAAAGAGCGGCCATAAGACGTGTTGCCAGGAAAAGGACTTTCGTGCTGTGAATGCCCAGCAGCGTGCAAGCCATGAACGGGGTAAATGTGCGAGAGCCCTGGGGAGTGTTGCTGGTGACCCGGATGTCCGTGTCCAAACTCTAGAAAGGCCGATTTAGAGGGATCGGAGCCATTCACACTGTCAGACATAAAACCCATAGACATCATTAATATGCGATTCCATAAACCCGTCGCTCTGAAGAGGCTTTCAGGAGGTTCTCCTGGCAGAAAGGAAAAGTTTAGATAAATCCATGTCAAAGTCCATTCGTGGGAAAAAACATCCACTCTGGAATGAGTTGCGTCATTAATGTTGGTGTTTGTAAGGCAAAAATCAAATAAAAGCCAGCGGTGTCCCTGTTTACATGAGAAGAGGCGCTGACATGGTTCTTCAGACAACTCCTGTCTGCAGAGCCTCAAACACACTGCCTTCCACCAGCGAGCGCTCTGATTGGTCCACAGAGCCGGCTGTCACTATTAACCTCATTAACATATGACACATGATGGAGCCACGAGGCGCCTCCTTCTCCACAACATGGGAAAAAATCACCAAGATGTTTAATAATTATACAAGAACGAGCAGATCCAGCGAATATTATAAAAATAAATTAATTAATCATTATGATTTGTCATTGATTCTTTATTTTCCAGAAGCTGATGAACGAAAACAGACAAAACATTTATGTTCGTTTATGTAGAAAACAAGTTACATTTACATACTTACAATCAAAGAAACAGCTAAGCTACTTTACATTGCTTCTAATTATTTACATTTGTCATTAATTCTTTACAGAGATTAGCAGCCAAAGATTTTATACCATACCATTTTATTTCTAATATATATATATATATATATATATATATATATATATGTGTGTGTGTGTGTGTGTGTGTGTGTGTGTGTGTATATGTATATACAACAGCTAAAGAAAAAAACACACCTGCCTGAAAAGTCAAATAATAATCGTGAGTTTTTAAAGATTCAAATTAACATTTTGAGACAATTGCAGCAACAATTCACCAACATGAAATTATTTGTTCATCAAATCGAACATTTAGAAAGTTTAACTCTAATTTTTCTTAACATTAAAACAGATTTTCTGCTTTTGGAGTTATAAATACAAAACATTTAAAGATAAAAGAATGAGAAATTAGATTCTTTAATATTTGTA
The DNA here is from genome assembly GCA_037177535.1 of Pseudomugil gertrudae. NCBI lineage: Eukaryota > Metazoa > Chordata > Actinopteri > Atheriniformes > Pseudomugilidae > Pseudomugil > Pseudomugil gertrudae. The sequence continues at coordinate 13,337,911 of JBAMHV010000023.1, forward strand.
ATAATAGCTTGAATATTAGAAATATATTGAGAGAGAAAAATAATCCCAATAGAAGCATTTTTTTCTGCTCCTTAATTTTTTTTCATTTGCACATATAAAGATAAAGTAGGCTATAAAGTGTAATAAGCTTTTTAGAGACGAGTGATTTTTAACGAAGACGAGTTTTTTTAAGACAAGTTGGATAATACTTTATAGCTTAATATGAGATATGATGAGTGAACGCAAACTTACAGCAACTTCAGAAAATTTCACAAATGTCTTTAGTTTACATTCAGATTGATGAAAAATGTACAACCCAGATGTCACCTCATTAACAAAAACTTGCCAAAAATAACTTAAAAATGCAGAATTGTTGCACACAGAATCAGCAACAGCTATAGATGCAGCGCGAGCGGGGAGAAAGCCACTGTCACAGAAGGTCTGCCTCCTTTTCCCAGAGGTGTCAGTGAACAGGTGGAGAACAAACCACCACGCTGCTGGAAGCTCTGTCACAATGTGCCACACTGCAGGCTGATACATAATTCACTTTTCATCTGAGATAAATCCCATGCTGCTTGAGCTGCAGTGGAATTACAAACAGAGTGTTTGGTGGGTTGAGTGTGGTGCTGAGCTGCTGTCCAACCCCATCATTTTGGTCATGTCATATACCCCGTCTGCAGCTCAGCATTAAAGGCCTGCTGGCGAGGGAGGGTTGGCCTGGTCTGCTTCCTGATTTCCCCACAGAGCCTCAGCCAAGCATCCAGTCAGAATAAAACCACAAATTATTATCACCGTAAAATTTCAGGCACAATGAAAACAGAGTGAAAAATAATGCACAAGTTTTATTCTGTGGGAAACAAGTTTCTGAATTTACGCATGCGCACTCTCAGCTGAAGAATGCAGCATCAGTATTAGTAACCACAACAACATTGTTGATGTTATTGGTGCTGTATTAGCACAGCAATAAGTGATTGATGCTGTTTCAGGTGCTAAATTTAGAACCACTCTGAGGACACATCATTTTGAACAAAGTTCACTCATGTTTTGACCCATGAACGGGTTAAATGAACAGAAAATGTCTCCCTTTGAAGACAGGCCTGTGGGCATGTGTCTGCTGCTTACATGAAGCAAATTAACAGCTGAAGAAAAAGCAAGAGCCCATATGTGTCGGAGCTAAGGTGTGTGAGACAGTGACGAGAGAAAACGAGGTGAGGAGGCTCTTCGAATCTTGTAATTATGTCTTTATTATTTGTTCAGAACAAAGATGAGACCTGAGTCACAGAGTAGGGATAGGTCCAGGCTGAGGCTCTATTAATACAGGGATGACGCTGTAACAGTCACAATCCTGAATGCAGGTCAGACTTTCTGGCGTCTGTTTGCCGCAGTTGGCATGAGCACATATCTGCAGAGGTGTGTTTGACAGAGCTGCACTCACGCACATGCACAGTTGACTTTATCCGTCACCCTGCTGATGCAGAGTGACAGCATTCTTGGAGAACAAACTGAAAGCACATTCTCGTGCAACGGCCTCGGCTGTGATCCTCCCCGCTGGCACATCATGTTCTACAAGTAACCCGCTGTTGCTGGGGCCAAGCTGAGGCCGGGACTCCTGCTGAGGGCCGTGATGTTGACAGGATGCGGGGACAAATTATGGCTGAGGAAAAAAAAAATCTCATGTCCAATTTTAGGGAATTGTGAATATGAAGCTGAGGTGAGGTTTGAGTGACAGTGTGAAGGAACTGTGAGAAACATTAAATAAATTAATGAAAACATAACTGTCCATTGATAAATTGATGATGAATGAATTTCGTATATACTTCAGGGGTAAAACCCAGATTTTTCTCTCTTTTAGCTGTTGTGTAAAAATAAAGTGTGTCACTGAAACACTCTGAAACAGGCAACTGTCAGTCCTTCTGCCTCCACAAAGCCAAAGCAAACAATAGGACTGACATTTTTCTCTGACTGTTTCCTGCCTCAGGCAAAAGAAGGGAGCAGAGGAGGAGTCTTTGCAGTGCAGAAGATGATCGGTCCTAATCTCTCCTCCAGGCGCCTTCACACTAATATCTCCACGGCCGGAGTCTCATTCCTGAAGTGCAGCCACGTTCTGAGGGTTCAGAGTTCACTGGAGTCACGTGACCAATGCTGATGCACCTAATCTGCATGATCGTTCATATAATTCATTTAAAAAAAGATTTTCAGTTTTAAAACATCCTTTTTTAATAAGAAATTTATCATTAATATTTTTCTAAATATAATATTTTTCAATTAATTAATTAATTTTTCAATAAATTAATGCTTTTAGTTGAGGAATTCAGTTAAAACTTAAATTAATTGATTAATTTTTAAAAAAATTTATCTATTTAAACATTTTAATTTGAAGTCTGATATAGGTCTATTCTCTAGTTTATGTATTTCACAACTCTGATACATAAATCCTTTTTTTAGTTTTCTTGAAAACTATTTTTTTCCACTAAAGACTAATATTTTCAGTAAATTTGAACATTAAAAAATGTAAAAGTTTATTAAATTAATTGTGAATATTCAACCATATTTACATTTTTTCTTCTAAAATGTGACATTGCATTTTTATTACAATAAATGTTGTAATCCAACTGTTTACCATATGTACACAAATTATAAAAAGGAAACTAAATTATCACGTACAACCTTGAAAATCTAGAAAAAATAATATGTAAAAAAATTTAGATTTTAAAAATGTATTTTTGTATGTTTTTGTTTGTGGACATTTGCTGTTGTTATTATGCTTGAAAATGCATTTTTAATAACATAATAAGCTAAAGAATTAGTCTAATTGTGTTATATTTAAACATGATTACTGTGGAGCTGATTGAATAATTTACATAAAAATTTCAGATGTTAAAAAATAACTGTATCATTTTGTGGTTCTGTGTTATAAATAAAAGATATGATATATAAAAGAATGTCAACCCAGATCTTGTTTGTGTCGCAAAATTAACATAATAAAGAATAAAATAAAAACCAAAGAAAAAACTACAACAAATAAATGAAACAAAAAAAGTTACCTTTTAAATAAATCCCGACTTGGAGTGAATGAAACTGTGTGGGAAAATGACTTCGCTTGTTTCTTCCTTTTTCTGGCTTAAGCTTTGAATTCATCACCGGCATAATTGTTGCCAGACAGCGGATGGACTACAGCAGCCTGTTCTGCTGCTGCTGACGGGGAAACCTTTAACTGATTGTTTGAAGAGAGACTTGAATTAAAAAGAGAAAGAAGAGAAAAGTCTGGAATCTGTTAGGCGCAATACGCAAATATAAGCCTTTGTGGCGCAACCTGAGCTCCATGTCAAGCGGGGCATCTGATTTAAACGGCTTCATTTGCGGAGAGCGGCGGTCATGTGTCTCAATTATACAAGGCTGAAGCTTTTTTCTAACCTCTAAACCTCTGGTTGCGGTTCAGATACTCATTTGGTACCAGTTACTTATACGCGCCGCCAGACTCGGGCTGTGGCCTGTTTCCCTGCAGCAGTGAGGGCCCAGCTGATGGACAGGGAGTGGGACATTAGGACAGTGTTTTTGGGGACTTGGCTGCAGCCGCACAAGCAGCGTGCGCCTGCTGAACATCTGGAACAAAAAGCCAGTCTGGGTCTAACCCTTGGTGTTTACAACTCTGTTGTTTTTTCACACTCCTCGCAAAATCTTGCCCAAACACACATTCCAGGCTCACCAGCCCAACATGTGGGGAGTGAATATACTATATTTTTCCACTGTAAATCTTGTCCCATGCAGCACCGGGGAAGGCGGGTATGGGAAAACAAAAGTTTCAAGCTGGCATGGATCAGTGGGGCGACGAGGGTGGCAATGGGAATCTTGCCTGGCACGGGTCAAAAGCAGCTGAAGGAGTGGCATTACAATCTGATGAGCGTTTACAAGGTTCTCATGAGACATCTGAGGAGGCATCAGTTCCGGGAATATATAAAAAAAATACCCACTGAGGTCTTCAATGATGACAGCAGGACAGACAAAGCCTGCTGGCTGTAAATCTCTTTTAGAAAGAATTAAAAATATTCACTACAAACTCAATACAAAGTCCCACATGTTTAAAGCTGAAATGGTTTGGCAAAAAACAACAAACAAACAAATAAACAAAGAGTATAACATGTGTCAAACATTGATACTTATTTGTTTTTCCTCTTGAGAGCAACAAAGCTGACAGATGAAGGTGGAAATTAAACACACATCATTTGTACACTCAATTATAATGCAATAACATGGATCAAGGTTGCCGGAGTTTAGACACTGGGTCCTGTTAAAGACCGGTTTACCAGGTCCAAGGATTATCCATATGAAGTTACCTGCCCCTCAGGTAACATGAACACTCTTTTGTGGTCTGCAGGGCAGCAGTGTGAAACGCAGGTGTGAGATGCCAAAGGTGATGGGGAAGACAAACCTCAGAGGATTGTTTGTGGGCAAAAGGACAGGTCATCTCTGAACTGCTTCCAGGTTAAGTGACAAGCTTGTCAAAAAGCCTTCTGAATTAACAAGTCAGTTAAACATCCAAACAGGTTTCCAGCTACATAAAGACTAAAGAAAATCTACACGTGACACATGGATATCATTTTAATGGCAAATCCATTTTTGGCTGCATATGAAGCTTGTACAGCCGTGAGGTCAAAGCCCTTTCTTTATAGCTCTACAATGAGAACAACTTGACAGGATCAAGTTCATCTCCTGACAACAAGCCCCTGCTCTGTCAAGTGTTAAGTTCCATTGTGACCTACAATGGGACACAATGGCCCCACAGGACCCAGCCTCTACCATACTGCCTATCAAATGTCACACAAGAAAAAAACTTGGCAAATTGATATCAAGATATGAGTGCATGTGTGCATTTTTTTTTAAATGTGAAACTGCTCAACAGTATTTTGCATGCAGAAAATCTAACTTAGTGTGCAAAAAATACAAACATATCCAAGCGAAATACTCTGGAAGTGTGAGAAAAGCATCAGTCATCACATGCTTGCAAAAGGATGTTTACTCTGTTTTTTAAAATTATTTTTAAAAAATAAAATTTACCTATATAGGTAAAAAAAAAACAAAAAAAACAAACAAGCAATCCGCTAACTTAAGCAATGCATGCATATGTATTCACTCCCTTCTGGTCAGGGATATGTCTGTCCACAGGACCCCGACCCAGTACCTCATATCATGCCCACAGTAGGTGGTGGCAGTATCATGCTGTGGGGATGGTTTTTATTGGCAGGGATTAGAAAACCAGGCAGAATCAATAGATGTTATAAATGGTGCAAAATACAGAAAACCAGTTTTTGTTTTAAAGATTTGAGATGAGGATGGATGTTCATAAAATGATATCTTTAACTTTGATTTTGACCAAAAAATTCTTAGCGCTGAATGTCAAACCATAGTGTTACAGGATGTAAACCTTGAAGAACATATCTTTAAAAATACAAGAATATACTACGGGAAATAAAAGAATAAAATGAGGGAAAAACCCACAATAATCCTTCTCTCAAAATTAAAAAATTATGTCCATATAAAGGACATGAAGCAGCATCAGCATTGTTTTTGTGTCTCCTATTAACCTCTGTTTTGGTCTCTACCAGCTCTCACTTTTCTCTCTTATTCCTTAGAAACCAAACATCCCATAAGCAAGTAACATTTTCCCCTTCATAAAAAAGAAAAGAGGAAAGAAAAGGTTTCAAGCTTTAACTGAAGATAGTACTGGGTGTGAACCAGCACATGCAGTGAACCAGGAAACCAAAAGCATGAGTGTAAAGTATCTTTACATGTTTTTCAGGAATATAATAAAATGTATTATATACTTATTCTTTATATAGAGATACCAATTATTGCAATTTAGAAATTAAAAAAAGATTTGTTGGATAAAACAGTTATAGTCCTGTCCTGTGAAATAAAGTTGTTCCACTAACCTCTGGCTTCATTGTGGAATTTCACTGCACAGTTTCAGGTGTTTAACCTTGTCATATTAAAGCGTTTGTCACTGCAGGGCTGAGACGACTGGGGCCAGGATGGACTCGGCATTAAAAAAGGCCCCTACTCCCAGATCATCAGCTTGTCAGCGGCTGCTAGAAACCTGCCAACAAACATCAAAGCCTCTCAGACTTGTTCATTTCATCTTTGAACCTCAGCAGAGCACGCCCTCTCTGCTCCCTCCATGCTTACATCCTCACACTGCTCACACCAGCAGCTTTGTTTTGTAATTGAAAAATGCCAATGCAGAAATGAAACATACAATAAATCAAGTGGAAAATGAAAAGAAAAAAAAAGTACTTTGAGGGGTTCATTGTGGTCTTTTGTGCAATATGTCTGACATGTCATTCCACTGCTCTGTCAAGGCATGAAGACAGTCTCAGTCTGAGCAAGCTTGGTCTCAGAGGGAGTAGCTTCCCTTCAGCTCCTGGCCAAGATTGATTGCTGTGGAAGAGCTACCTGAGGCAGAGATCAAAGTCAGACAGGATACATACGCCTCAGCATTTAACTCTTTCATCTCTCACCTCTTCTACATGAGTCACGACTCTGTCTGTCTATCGGTTGACCCCTGTCTGATGAAGGGCATTGGCATGTATTGTCATTGAACAAAAACAAAACAAGAAGAGTGAAAGGTATAAATAGGGGAAAATTTCTTATCTTATGAAGCAAAATAAAAAGAACCATGGACGTGATCTGATATGCTGTATCGCTTTTCATTCATTCACTTTGCCTTAGCTTCTCAAAGAGCTGTTCTCTTCATTGGGGAGGGCACTCTTGGGGGCTATTTGCACTCCAGCAATGAGGGTGTGGACAATTAAGCCGTTTCCTCTCCAATCTATCTCCCGCCAACCAGCCATCCGGGTATCCGAGCAGATCAATGGGAAATACAGCTGCACAGCCCATGTGTGCCAGGCTATGAGACGAGAAAGAAGATTGGGGTTAAAACCCTCCTGGCCCACAGATTGGCTCCATACCTGAGCCAGAGCATAGACAAACCAGCAGCTGTTGCCAGGCAGAGCAGGAAAACACGTTTTTGTCCCGTCTGTGAAAGCACGACTGTGTCTGGCTTTGACTTATTGTTTATTTATTTGATGATTTCAGGTCAAAAGCATGCATTTTGATGGTATAATCTGAGAGTGGAAAACAAATGCAGCAACATGTTAATTTCACCACCTGCACGGCTATGTGAAAGAAGTCCCCCCCCCACCCCCTCCCTTCAGGCAGTTTAGTCTGGCCACTCGAAAATCAATTAGCCAAATCACATTACACAAAAGTAGCTGAGTTCTGCTTTCAGTGGCCCGGGCCCTCAGGTGTCACAAAGTCATCTTAAAGGTGCAGGCAGTGAGTCTTGGTTTAAATTGTTTGGGATTAAACCAGACAAAGAGCCACAGATATCTCACCGCACCTGTGCAACTTGCTCCTGAAGGAGCGTTAATGGGGAGAGGCTTTGGTCCAAACGGCGGTTGCTCAGAACTTAATCTCCAAGCTCTAGGGTCATTGCAGGTATCTGTTTCCACCGTTCCCAGCGTCAGCAAGTGTGCTATACTTTGACAATATCGCAGAGTCGTCGTGTAACAGTGACTTCCATCTCTGCTCCATCTTTCTAGCTCAGGTGATCAATCATTTACATGTGTAATTAGGAACAGGTGTCAAAACAGAAACTGTACACTCTCTCTGGGACCCTGTGTGCGGAGGGCTGACATCAGACTTGGCAAGTCGTGGGTAAACAGGGTCAAGGAGAAAGAAACAGAGGGAAAGAAGAAGAAAAATGAGATGCTGAGATGTGCAGGCTCTTCTGACACTTTCAACTTCTTACCACCCAAGGGTGATCTCCTTTTAAGCATATCAAGTTATGTAAGAGCATATCTCTGTTTATAAGGGAACTAATGTGAAGCTGGTAATCTTCACTCCTTGTATTCCAGCTGAAACTAAGAACATTTGTTTGTGATAGTTGCCTAATGTTACAACCATGACAAATATCACGAGCCGAGCTGGATCTCAGTGATGAACACAAACACTGAAAGCATCACGGGATGAGTCAAACTACTTCTGTTAACTCAAGTGGCTCAATGGGCCTCAGAGTGGCCAAGCAGTCATGCATTTGAGGTCATAACAAGGGATTACAAAGCAGCAACAAACACATTCAAGTGTAAAGTGATACTTTGAATAAACATGATGGTGATGGATGAGTGATGCAAGAACACACACTTTTGTGTCAGCTGTGGATCAAAGTTATTATCACATAAGTATCTACCACCTAACAAGGCTGTAGAAACAATAACACATCGATTTCAGCTGTAGTTTTTTCCCATATTCGTTGGGCGTGCTTGTGACTGGGCAGCAAAATGCGGAAATACCAATGCCCAGTAATCCACCTGTCACCTGAGGGAGATAGGTGTGGTGCTGCAGGGCTGAGGAGGGGATATGTGCAGGCTACCGTGACTTATGTGGACTCATCCAGCCGCCACCTTAGTGCCCAGGGGGGTGAGTGGGTGTTTAAAAGAGTCTGTCTGGGGCTTGAGTTTAAAGTTTCCCAGCACAGAGTGGCTGAGCTTTGAAGAGGTAGGTCCAGTAATGAATTAGAGTATTGTCTACTTGGAGGGGGAAGCCTCTGGGTGGGACATCAGATCAAAGGAGGTCTTACTTTATTACTTAGAGCGTCTGCTCAGGTATGCAACTGGACAGAGCAGAGGGCAAAAACACTGACCCTTAAAAAGGGGACTGCATGCAACGCGGCATAAATGTTTGGGATGAAAGTTTGTTATTGCAACATTACTTGGGGCTTTTGGGTTTTGTCAACAGAACCTTTAAATTCCTTTAATATTTCTTGAGGTTGCCAAGGACACGATGAAGTGACCTGGTGATTCTTCATAGCTGCCAACAAACCCCTTGAGACCTCAGATGTAAATTCCTGCTCCTGTTAAAATTGGTAATGATCGGTTTGTCATAGCTTGATACATTATAATGAAATTATTATGTTGCTTGCACTGGTACATGTGTGCAAAAGTGGATAAAAGAGAGAAGAATCTGAGTACTTGAGCACAATTCAGTAGATTATTGTGACAGCTTCATTATCTTGTGTGAGGTTATGCTGTAAAAAATGAGGTGTGGAGGAGAGCAACCTGTCCAGGGTGTGCCCTGCCTCTGGCCTGCTGAGATAGGCTCCAGCTTTCCCTGAATTGGACTAAATGGTATGGAAAATGTATAAATGAACGACCCGACCCCCCTACATGACTGATTAATGGTTTACAGATCAGGTGCAACAAGTTGTTCTCTTGGACATGTGATGGCCTCTCATCCAAGCATCAAGCTCTTCCATGTTTACAGTGGAATGTTCTGACCACTCCTCTCAGATGTCCCGGGGCTGGACCAGCTTCATTACGGGTCATTCTCCCATGACAGTGTCTACAATGTGGGAAAGGTACCACAAACCGCCACTTTGATATCAGAGACGATGTGGCAATGATGCAAGAGACATAAACACCTGGATGAAGTGGAACTAAAGAGGAATGCAGCTAAGTAGAGCAAAAATCTGCAACCAAACCAAGAAACATTTTCCACAGCTGAAACACACTGAAAAAAATGGGATAGAAAACATTTCTCTGGTGTCAGTTCCAGTCTATGAAGGAATGAATCTTTGACATTTGCTCTGTAGTTACTAGTTATTCTTTTCAAGTTGATTTGAACATCATTATACAGTTATGTTGATCTGTTGTTACAAAGGTATGATACAGATGAACCCTTTTTGAAAACACAAAGAGCTTACTCTTTTTGTTTCCATGCCCGGCCTCCAGAGTTATGGAAAGCACCATCGTTGGCAGGTTTTATGTTTTAGGTATTTAACCAATAAAGTGAGATGAAATAGTTTACTGGTTTACTGGACTTAACCATCCATCCATCCATTTTCCACCGCTTATCCGAGGTCGGGTCACGGGGGCAGCAGCCTAAGGAGGGAAGCCCAGATTTCCCTCTCCCCAGCCACATTCACCAGCTCATCTGGGGGGATCC
>JBAMHV010000023.1:13377807-13409745 GCA_037177535.1 Pseudomugil gertrudae
ATTTATTTATTTATTTATTTATTTATTTATTTATTTATTTATTTATTTATTTATTTATTTATTTATTTATTTATTCAACCTGTGCAAGTTTATGCTTTAAAACATTTTAACACATAAAATTTACCTTTATTTTTGTGCTTTTTCATATGGCTTCTTCGTATTTTCTTTATTGCTTGATTTATTAAAGAATCTATTCCTTAAGCCATGGTGTTTTTTTTCTAATCGTTTAATAAAATTTTTAGAAAAAATGCTGTTAGTTCCAGTTATTTATATTTCTTATTAGTGTAAATAACTGGCAGTTAGAGGAACAAGTAATGTCATAATACAGGTCCCTGTTCACTTTACCTCCTGCAGGAATGCAGGATTCCCTTGATAATTGGGGCAATTAGAGATTCCCCTGCTGCACTATCTTTGGCCATGGAGGAACCCTGCTATTACTATTACACAACTCCACCAGGTAAACAACTAGTTATCTTAATGATCATATCAGTTTGCCAGTTAGACTCTTGCCAAAGACAATATTTGAAGAGTGCTACTGTGTATGATTTACAATATACAATTGATCAGTCACAGCAGGACAATGGTTATAATGAGATCAATCAGCTTGCAAGTATGAAAAACTAGTCTAAGTTTTCATTTAACATATATTTATTTATAGCAGACATGATATGACAAGGAATACAGAGTTGTCAGTGTAACTCACAAAGGCATCAACAGACATGAAAACCAGCTGAGTGTGAAAGTTTCTGCTATCTCTGGAGGAACTTGCTGTACCTGGTGAAGGTTACGTAGCGCCATCTGTCACATGAAGACCTTAAAAAGTCTCTCACAAGAACATTTTCTTCAAATAATTAGTTATTGAGTAAGCTGAATTATTTCAGTGTTACTAAGTCTATTTATTGCCTTTATTTCCGTCCATTGATTTCAACCTTTTTTTAAAAAAACTTTTTATCATGTTTCTGTCGAGGAAAGATGTGACATTGTACAATGAACATTGTAAGGGTCTGTTTAAAGATAACTATAGTCAAATGAAATTGAAGTGTCAGGTTAAAAAAGACCATATCATCAAGCAACCACATTATGGCTGATGAGTATGTGATAATGCTCTCTAGTCACTGCTTCTATGTAGAGCAAAACAAATATTTTATTCACTCAGCTGTTTGATAGTGGACTTGACTTTTTAATTATCTTGGATTTTAGGATTTTATGCTTTATTTTTATCTGGCTGGACTGCTAGAGCGGACATAGAACATTTTGTTTTGTCTTGATTGTTTATATGAATGAAATACTAATTATTTGAGCTTTGGGGATCAATGCGGTTGTCCTGAATCTTGAATCTTCTGTGTGAAAAATGTTCTTTTGTCTATAAAGAGAGATTAATCCTCCTCATACACTTCTTCCTCACACTGCTACTTTGAATTTGGGAATTACTTCAGAGGGATGACAGGATGACATGGGAGAGGAAAAAATACAAGAGGAATATTGTGAGTGAGACAGTATCGTTTCAACATGGCCAAAAACCAAAAACAAACACAAGATGTGCAACAAAGAGCTCAGGTCTGGCTAACAGACCAGGGTACCCCTCAGATCCAGTGTCTGAAGAAAAGCTCTTGTTTTCCAGTACACAGTGATGGAGACAGCAGACACAGTAGGTAAGTATTTGTGTCGGGCTAGGCTAAGCCCTGTAGACTTTGTTAGTCCCTTGACGTCTACTCAGGTTCCTCGGGTTCTCAGGGATGGACTTGCGCTCTCTTTCTTGAGTACTATCATGACACTGGCCCTCAGTAGCCACAAACACAAACAGTAATTGTGATACATTCACACAAACAGGTCTTCCAGCACACACACACATACACACACACACTGTGTAACTCCCCTCCTTTTGCATAGAGAGCATCCCAGTGGAATGTAGTGGTGTGTATGTCTGACGCCACGCTAAGCCACCTCAGTCCTGCTGAGGAGTCTACTTTTGCAAGCCCTGTCGTCTGCGTCTGGCCATCACAATCATGAGAAAATCACTAGGTGCCTGCGGGGCACGTCTCCCAGGTTACAGGTATGCCTGTTGACACATGCCAAATCCCCCTCTTTCTCCCAGGTTGGTGATGAGCACGCTGGAACGCCCTGTCTAAACCGCAGACATCACATAGGACGCAAAGCAGGGCAGGACATGTTGGATCACGTGATAGAACCGCTGCCTGCGTCGATGCCTTGTAAACATGCATGACTGCAAAACCGTGTGTTGCACTCTACCTGTGTACCAATAGCACGCACGCTTTGGATCACTCCTTTAGATTTACCAGAAAAGGTGTTGCTGCCCTCAGGGCCCTCTGGGGCCAGTGCGAGCCATAGCTAGGTCTGATCATGTCAAGCTGCTGATGGATGGGAGTGTTGGCACATTCCTCTGACAGGTGATGGGAACAGCTTCTATTTGATCTGCTCCAAGTGCAGAGAGAAGAGGAAGAACTAAGAAAATAACATTGCCATGTGTATGTCTCTGGTGACATAACCTGTGAGATCTTGATGGAGAGGTTGATATAAGTTTAGAAATATTTCAAATCAGTGGTGAAAAATACTCAAGTGCATTAACCTACACTCCCAGTAAACCAAATTTCACAGGATTGTACACATTTTCTTTACCTAACTTTACTTGTTAATATAACCCAGGTATGCATTTCATGTCAAATCATTTGGAAACGGTAAAGTTTTGCCAATTTTGTATTGACATGTTGACATAGTTTAAAAAAGAACATTTTGGCATTGAGGATATCAGATGAGGAGAAATTTAAGATGTGATTTTGTTCTAGTCACCTAAAGAAAAGGCTTAAAATACGACCTAAATTCATCCTTAAATCCATCCATCGGTTTTCTATAATCTGAATTATTAATCCCACCAATCAGCATGTGAGAGATGGAATACACCCTGGACAGGTCATCAGGCTATCACAGAGCCCAGCCTAGAATCAAACTATACAGAACAGCCACATTTTCATCCCACATTGTCCTACTGGGAAACTACTTTGTTACATCTACACTCTTTTATCAAAACCCTGCCTTTTACATTGTGTGAAGATGTGGTTTTGCAATGTCTTGAAAAATCTGTTATGCTTTTAATCTCTATAAATGAGTCTGCAGTAATACTGCAAATAATTGATCTGTTTTTATACAACCCTCATCCTATCAGCATTTAATAAAGCTAACATTTGGCTTGTTAGATCAGTCTGAATGCTCATTTGCATCACTGGTCTGAAGCATTCTTGCAGAAACAGATCTGGAATACAGATTCATCTGACCACAGTCCATATTTCCACTGATGGTCCATCCCAGATGCCTCTGAGTCTACAGAAATTGACATCACCCCCAGACAAGTTTAACATAAAGTTTCTTTGTTAAATAGTAAAGTTTTAAGTGACCTTTGTGAATGTATTTTTTGTAATGTTTTACAAAGTAGTACCACAATCATGGGGCTGCGTTAGTTGGCATGTCCCTCAATACTCTGGCTTTCTTCCACAGTCCATACTTGCTGGGTTAACTCGTTAAATTCTTTGTAGGTGTAGGTGATTGATTATTTGTTTTTGTCTGTTGACCCTGTGACTGACTGGTGACCTGCCCAGGTTAGACCTAAAGCTGTGATGACCCTGTGGTGGGAATATTTTGGGACAGACATTGGGGAGTTGGATGACTTTAGACTTTACAGTGGTCTTCCTCGCTAATTAATTGGAAAAATCTGGTCATATTTCTGTGATTCTTATTAAAGAAATGCAAACTGCTTGTATGAAATCATAATTATAATCTCTTGCTGACTTTTTCTGCGATTGTTTTTTTCACTAGTGAAGATATGAGAACATTTATGAACATTAGATTAAGTAAGAATTTAAAAATACCTCATTTGTGCAGCTATTAACAGCTTACTGCTTTTTTTAAAAAAAAGGAAACTACCATATAGCTACAACATTTACCTATAAGATGAATGAAATGGAGGAATGTACATATTTGGAGTAGTTAAGTACAGTATTAGGTAAATCTCATTTATGATAGCTCATTGACTTTTCAACATTGAGAAGCTGCTCACATGTTAATGCATCTTATAAAGTTATCTAAAAACAAAACAACACTTAAAGTGGCCACTTAATGCTAATATTTAGCTTATTCTAGATTTTGTGGCTATTTCTAATCTATGATTACATTTTAAAACTATTTTATAACTCGACATAGACTTGTGGAAGTGTGAGAAAGAATAGTTACAATCAGCTCCTACAACAGAAAGTCTAACTGGCTGAGCTAGCGGCGTCCTAACTGTTCACACATGGCATCATAACATTCTCCTATTCATTCTAAATAATGCTTGAAACCACAAGCTGTATATCCCAATACAACCTAAATCTGCCAACCACAAACACGAGCAATGCCACAAAGCATTCAGTGCACCTTAATGCTCTGTTGTCTTCTCTCGCCGACCATGACATCCTTTAATGTCAGTAGAAAACACAGGTTTTGTGATTGCATTGCCACTGTTAATACAAGTATTTGTTTTGCCACCATAGTGACTATATCCAGGTGTAGGAGGGAGCAAGACCAAGCATGGAAACAGGAACAAGGAGATTCAGATGATCAATTATTAGAAAAGAAATAGAGAGAGAGAGAGAAAAGGGTGGATGAAATGACTATCACCACTGCTATCACTAAGAAAGAAATGTCAGAACATAGCACATACTGTATGTGCATCAATCAGCACCAGCTCTCCTTGTTTGTTTTCCCCTTGCAGGTATCCATCATTCTAGCAAAGAGACACAACAAGTTCGCTCACACCCCGAGAGATGTATTACATTTCAAAGCCAGGCATGACATACAGACAGGCAAGAGCAAGTCTGAGCCAATATAAAGTTTGGCGATGAAAGAAAAAAGGCTCTGTCTTTTCTGCTTACTTGAAACTGGAAACAAGGTGTTTAATTCATTTTACTGTTCTGGGGCCTTACAGTTTCTGCTCTATGTTCCTGCTGCCTGCTGGACACGCCATTTTTCTGGACCCGCTTTGCCGAAAAACCTGAAAGAAAAAGACAAAGTGATGAAGTACTTTGAGTGTGTGTGTACTGTGTGTTCCCTTGTATGTGTGTTTGGGGAGTGGGGTGTACTGTGGAGGGAAGGTGGTTCAGCCACCGCCCTTACTGACTTCCAGGCTCCCCGGCAGAACCGCAAAACCCCACTTCCCCCTCCTCTGCTCACCCCTGCAGGGGCCAATGCCAGATTCAACACAGCATCCACGAAACAAACACAAACTCCCACTGTTCTCCTCTACGTGGCTTGCAGTGGTTGTGCAAGACGTTTGGTAGAAAATCCTTGTTTATGTTGCAACCATAAAACAGTAGAGCTACAAAGAGAAACTCCAACCCACGCCAGAACCACTCAAAACATTACTGACCAGTTTCTAAACACTGAAATTGAGCCTCATTGCAACGTAAAGGTTTAGGGCTGCGGAGGTTTGGCTCTGCCTGGCAAATTCTGTTCATACTTCTAAATGCTTAAGAATATTAACCACCTAAGTGTATATCCCAAAGTTTGGGGACCAATATATGTCTTAGTCCTGTTTAGGTTTGCAGGTATTAGCCATTTCTGCATGAAATCCTGGTTTTTTTGCTTAAACATCAAGGTATAAGAGGGATGGAGAGCTGGTCCCCTCATGTCCCTGCTCACTCATGTCCCCCTCCATAAACCTCCAGCACGCCTCCCAGTCTAAGCACTGCCACTCTGTAATTGTGGGGAAACCACAGCACACAGCCCCATATATAAATACTCTATTCTCCCAGCCTTGTGAAAATAAAGATATTGTGGGGAGAAAGAAAAAGGGCTTTTTTGGTGGCCCTCTCCCCCACTGAAACTATTTTGGTGCAAACTGACTTTTTACCTTTGAGCAAAGCTGCATAAAATGATACATGAAGACACATTGAATGAGGTTTCCCTCTTCTTGCAGTATTTTTGTGCATAGCTCGACATCAAAAGAACTAAAAATAAGACCGCTGCCCTCTTAGAAAGCTGTGAAATGTCCACAGCTGAATGAGGAGAGTTACTACATTTGAACATGTTGACACAGAAACAGAAGCATACACGGTGCCTTTCTTACAACATACAGGTGAGCTGTCGTGACTGCGTTATAAAAGCATGAAGCTTTTGACACACTCGCAAAGACAGACATGGATATCTGCAAAGCACTGCCTGAACTGTGTACACAAGGCAGTCTGTTGACATGCAGACGGCTTTGATCTGTGTTTTCAGAGAGAGGAGACTTCCTCATTGTCTTTGCTGTCCACTCACCTGTCTGTGTCTGTACAGCAGGACTCGTCTCTCGTGAATTGTTCAAAGCAAAATGTGCTTTAAAATTCTTTTACCACCTGCTGAGCAGAGTTCCTGCACAGATTTCTGAAGGTATATACAACCTATCACTTTACTTCCACTAAAAGTGCATCAACAGCTCTTCAGCTAGAGCCTGAACAATCAAGAAGATTGGTGTATTACACAATATCCTTTCTTGCTTTCATTGGGATATAAGACAGTTTAGACTTGGATCAAGTTTATTCCAATGAGATTATGCTACAAAATAGAAATAAATTATTTATAAATCACCATATTCCACATCACTATTTGAAAGTTTATTATAAGATTTAAATGGATTTTTAGTGACTCCCAAAAAGCAGTTCCATTCTTCCATCCATCCATCCATCCATCCATCCATCCATCCATCCATCCATCCATCCATCTGTCCATCCATCCATCCATCTATCTATACATCCATGTATCCATCCATGTATCCATCCATCCGTCCATCCATCCATCCATCGATGTATCCATCCATGTATCCATCCATCCATCTGTCCATCCATCCATCCATCCATCCATGTATCCATCCAAGGCTCTGCACTTGGCCCGTTAAGTCATGTTTTTACTGTAATCTCCCGAGGCAACAAACAGTTCATTTGTTTATGCTGTAAAATATCATTCATAAGTCTGTCCTTTTAATATTGCATCTTTTTAGTTGGAGGGGGGAATGCAGCCCAAGTGTGAATTTTGAACAGCTGCCATTCTCAAGTGTGTTTATTACACAGGCTGCAAAATCGTTGTCAGGAGGAAAAGAAGGCTTTTGACCACAGGATGCAAGTTCAAGACTCAGCATTCACCTCTGTTGTATCTTGTTGTTTCTAGTTCATATGTATTTGTAGACTGATGTTTTTTTATAGTTTTTTTTTTAAAAACAATATTTAGAATTTTACATTTTTTTTTAGCTTTGAGTTAAATGACATGTTAAAGACTAGAATACTAAATAAATGCAGTCCTCTAAGCTGACCGAGCTGAAAAATGATCGATTAAAATGAGCAGCTGCTGGAGGCAATAACCTTAACATTCATTTCATTCAATCTTAAACCATTTCAATGTTCCATTTTTAAACTTAAACTGTGCATGCAGGTTAGGCAGGGCTACACAGTGGTGCAGTTGGTTAGCACGATGTGGCCTCACAGCTAGAAGGTTGCTGGTTTGAACCTCGGCTGGGGGGAGGTCCAAAAAGTGGCCTTCTGTGTAGAGTTTGCATGTTCTCTCCGTGTTAGTGTGGGTTCCCTCCGGGTACTCCGGCTTCCTCCCACAGTCCAAAGACATGCACCTTGGGGATAGGCTGATTGGAGACTCTAAATTGTCCATGAGAGTGAGTGTGAGTGTGCATGGTTGTTTGTCTGTGTGTTGGTCCTGTGATGGACGGGCAACCTGTCCAGGGTGTACCCCGCCTCTCGCCCAATATCAGGTGAGATTAGATGAATCCCCACCCCCCCACCACCCATGACGCCTATTCAGGGAATAAGCAGATAATGGATGAATGGGTTGTGCATCAAATCAGCCAAGAAATCTTCATTACAGCGTGAGCTTTGCTTCCGTCTTATTTTAGTTCTGCTGTTACAACTTTTTGCCATTGATGCTGTCCTCATTAGATCCTCATTAGATCCTGGATGCAGCACTGACTCGGGAAAGATGTAAAAGTGTACCTATATTTTGAATAATTATCATGAACATGTTCATTTATTGCATCTTTCACACATTTCTTTTTTGTTGCACTTGGTCTCACACACATACAGGCAGGCAGCCATGGGAGGAGGGAATGCAAGGAATGCTCCAAACCCCGGGCTGGTGTTCTGACTCGTCCCAGACTTCATGCCGTCACCGCCGGGGTCTGTGGCCAGACCTCCCTGTGCCAGACCCACTGGCTCCAACACCCGCCCAGGCCAGCCGAGCAGCAGCTCGCGACCCATAATTAACCAGCAAGCCACATTGCAGAGCACATCCCTCCCCCTCCTCATTCTAGTTCTGCAGGGGCCCCTCAGAAACTTAGAGGAAGAATATATGGTCCTGAAGAAGATGTATCCATGAAGCATGTGTGCATTACCAGCGGTCCATGCAAAGGCTCAGTCATTTTCCTTCCAGTGTTGCAAACCTCCTAATTAGAACATGATAATCCCAACCAGGGGTTGCTAGTGCTGAAATCAGAAAATAAAGCTGTTTACTAAACTAAACCACGAAAAAACAAAGTTTTTTTTGTGAAAAAATGTTTGCTTTCATGTGTTTTAGAATTTTTCCCAAGGTACCTGTAACTCTCCCAGACTGGCATAATTATGACTGAGACGTCGAGAGGTACACTTGAAGAGAAAGCAGTGATCATCTTTAGTCTTCTAAAAACAGCTCTCTTGTTCAGACAGGAAAGACCTGTATTCGAGGTGAGGCTTCTTTAGAGCCGCCAGAGGGAACTTATACCATCTAAGTTTGGTATGCATCAGCATTAGCACCAAACCATGACAGAAGTGCCCAAGGTGTCTCATTTATCACTTATCTTCTTTTGAATTCCAAATCAAAGTCAAACATTTTGATAACCTGCAGAATCCGATTCATTTTTACGACGCAGAGGTCTAACTTCATTAAGCAGTGGACTTTAAAGTCAGAAACCACAATCCATGCCTCCTCTTCCCTGTCAGAGGAGTCTCCTTCCCGCTGATGTGGGGTCATGGCTTGTAAATTTAACAGGGCTTCCTCAAGAAATACCTCATCCTTTGAAAGAGAAACAGGAAAATTACATGCTAGACAGCCCACTTGGTTTTTCACCCCTTCTCTTGCACTATAATTTGCTTCTGCAGCGGGTCGGCCTAAAATAACCTTAACCTAATATTCACAACATAAGAAGACTTTGAGTGATGCTGGAGGTCTCCCCTTGGGTGGCAGTGGACTGTCCTCCTCCTGTGGGCATTAAGAGACTGTTTACTTGCTTACATCTCTTAGGCAGATCAAAAGCATGTCGGGAAGGTATCTCCTGTACATACAACAGTTTATATTTAGTAAGTAGGTTGATATTCACTGTGAAAATAAATCAGTTCCACTTCATCTTAGTGAATCCAAGTATACAGAGCTCAACCAGAAAACCACTAAACCTGAGTGATGGGCATCAAAAGCGAATGCCCATGATCTCACTTGAATTAAAGTTTCCTACTGGCAGGTTTCTCATTCATCTGAATCTGCGGCTCCATATTCTCATCGTATTTCCATGATTAGCAACCATGACGCCTCAGATATTTATCCCACCAGAAAAGGATTGGCATCATCTCTGTCCCAGTACACCCTCTTAAAGTGCAGTGTCTATAAATGTGATGGTAAATTATGATTTATAACATAATATGCTTTTATAGTTTCTAATCGCGTATGTATTTCATCTGTGGCATTTGACAAGTGAATCAGTTAGTGTGTTGTAAAAATGTAACCACTAATAACTGCACGGTATAACCAAAGTGTTAATTGGGTAGTTCCTGTCATAGTTCGTATATTGGGTTTCAATGAAGCTTAACAAATCCATGCAGTTGTATTCAAGAACACACTACACATGCTTAAAGAATTAAATGTAAAGGCAGAATCTTCTCATAAAATCTCTTGTTTTCACATACACGGACACACACCAACTTACCCCACCAGCCCCACTCCCTCTCTGCAAGCCCCAATACACACATACACCACAGGCACCACACACACACTGGTTCTCATATGGAATATCGTGGGTGGTGCTGGACCGGTAGAGGGCTCTGTAAATAGCTTGGAAGCAACCCCTCCATTTGAGCGACCCAAATTTCCTTTTTTGAGGTTGGCTGCCTGGGATGGAAGTGCTGTGCAGCAAGCCTTCAGTCGCCATGGGAGACCACAATGGCCACGCTGACAGCACTTCACAGGGACCACGGCATGGTTGGGGTGACCAGATGGCCCTCCATAGACATCCCATAACATGGACAGGCTGAGCTCTCACACACCTTGTGGTGAATATGCTATGTTCAAATTTATTTAGCCATGCGTTCATTCACTTTTACTTTTAAATAAGTACATGTGAATGTGCACGCAAAAGGAGATCTGTAAGGCATACACACTAACAGTGTCACTACAGAAGACATGTCAGGAACTGAGACAGCGGGTGGGAAGAGGGGAGGATGTGGTGCAAGTTTGCCTGCTTGGTTTGTATCTATGTGTAGGATGTTATTCAGTTTAGCTTTTGCAACATTGTTTTTTATTTCATTATAGACAATATGTATGTTTGTTTGTTTTAATTGAGGTCTTTTGCACCACCACTTAACCTTAGGGTCATACCACAACTATCCTGTAGATTGGCTCATTTGAAATGCAATCAAATTAAAAACAGAAATGTTTTTTTTCCTTTGAAAATGTAACTTTTGGCTTTATTCATCAACCAGCATCTAAATTTAGCAAAAAATACAAAAAATAAATAAATAACAGACAGATTGAGATGAAACACTGTCCACATTGATGCTAGAAGTTACTGAAAGTGGCTATTTTCATGTTTTCCATACGTGTGTGAAAGAGGACAACGTGAATCTTGCAGACTGATGTTACAGCTGTTGGCGGCTAATAAGAGCATTTTAGTTAGTTTGTATTTTGTGCTGTTGCGGCACACAGCAGTCTCTTACTTCCTGTTAAAAATCCCCAACAACCCTGAATCACATGTCAATGCTAGCTTTAGATTATGATTCTAACTAATCAGGAACCTGATTATTTTAGTGCGTTCTCTGGAACTTGGTGCAGCCAACGTGCAGTGCTTGATGTGCATGGTGGAAGCAATGACTCTAGTTCACAGACAAACTCTACACAGAGCAGTCCCAGCCAAGAAACGTTGTTGCTTTGAGGCAACACTGTTAATTATCACATTATCTGTTAGATAGTTCCAGAGAAAAAAGTTATTGCTGAAGAACTCTCTATATTTCCTGCCTCTTATTGCAGACGTTCCTTTCCATTTAGGTTTGTTTCTTACTAATGCAAGTTTAAATTCTATTGAATTACAACCACAAGTAACAAAGCTTTCATCCTGTAGTGACACAATGCATCCTAGTTCAATCGGTTAGACAACCCGGTGAGTGGAAATACGTGATTCACATTTCTTTTTGTAGTTGAGGAGGAGAGTGGAGACGTACATTGAGCTTTTAATGCTTTGCTAAATGCTAACACTACATGAAATGAGATTCCTACTTTCGACAAGCTGAAGATATTCATTAGTAATGATGGTTTATTATAAACCCTGTTTAAATCTTCTTTTTATGTTATTCTTTTTGTTTGTTTGTTTTTGGTCCACTGCAATTTAATGTTTATCCATAGTTTCATCTCTGTGAGAAATTCCGTACGGGTCTTGCAGCATGGCAGAAAAAAACACCACAAAGCTAAAAACTTGATTTATATTTGTTGCTTCTTTTAGGATTTTGTTTAAATTCAACATCAAATCTACCAAAATAGTAGAGAGGCGCTAACAAAAGAAGAACTATCTCATTTAGATCTAAAATTTGAAGTGATTTTATTGATGTGGAAGTAAATGTGGCTGCTAACAGAGCATTTCACTGAAGTTACATGCATTTTGTCTTTAAATGTATCATCACATGGACTTTCAACACTTCATCTTGATGTGGGCCTGCTGGCTACATTTAAATCAGATGCAGTTTATTTCAAGCCATAAGTTTGCTGAAGTTAAAACAAACAGTTAAAACTGCCATACCCTGAGGTTATTACTGCATGTCAAACAAAGTATCCTCTACCAGGAAGTACAGCACGGGCTAGAAACATAGATGAACTGTGAGAAACAGTAAAACACAAGAGTCTGAGCAGCAGGGCAGCAAAAACAACAGCGGCTGCCTCATGTCTGTCTTTCAAAGGCCTTTTGTCTTCAGTTGAGGAGCTGAATGTTGCCATTCACGTCCAACATTTTTACCCGAGACAATATTTTATAAGCCCTTCAGAGAGAACCCTTTGCTTCCTTTTCCTGTGGTTTGGCCAAGGCTGAGCTGTCGGGCAAGGGGAACAGCCAAACCCAAATGTAGATGCTCAACTTGGCAGGCTCTCCATGGAGTGTCCCGACCAGACAAAAGCACGGAGAGAAATACAGCCATTTATTTATATTCACTGTGGTTTCGCGTGTTGCGTACTAGACTTCCAGACCCCGAGTGGATATTCTGTCTGAAGAAGAAGACAGATGAATGACTTTCCATTGACACACTGAAAGGAACCTTCAGGATTAATGTTAGATCCATATGCGTTAATCGACTGAGAGTATTTGATGTGTGGTCCACTTTCATACACAATATCCATTTTTATTTTTTATTCTGAGCAGAATGCTGTAGGTCTGTCCTTTAGAGGAGGCTATGATTGAAGACAGACTATCTTCTTGCGAAGATCAGATTTTTTTTGATAGTCTAAAATGACAGCATTAGAAATCTGATGAAATCTGATCAGCTTCTTTTCTTCAGAGATGACTTCACTGTCAGCTAAGGTATGGAACAGATTTAGAGGAGCTCCCCTGAACTGCTTGTGTGTGTCTTTTGATTTGTCAAACTGCATCTGGGCCAACTTCCACTTCAGTTACATGCATACTTTACTATTGTGGAGACAGCGTGTATGAATTGGTGGGAGGTGGGGGGTTACCATGAAAACGGAAAAATCTTCCAACAGAAACTGCGTTCAGTCGTCTCATACTCACACACTGAAACTGTGTCCATGTGGGAGAGCCCATAAATGAGTCACCCATAGCTGCTTCTATATAAACTTGGAGGCTGAAGGGCAAAGGAAAAGGGGGGGTATATATGTTCACACACAAATACACACGCTCTCTCTCACACACACACAGTCACTGTGGCTAGCTAGACCTCTCTGGTTAGGAGTGAATGCCAAGAACAAACCCAGCAGTGGAACACTGGGAGTCTTGTGCCTGATTTTGGAGCCTTTGGCTCTCTCCCGACCTTGCTTCAAAATACACTGCGGCTTCGAGGAACAGCACTCTCAGCAGTAGGGAAGCCAGGCATGGAAAATTTAGACCCAATACAAAAAAAAAAGGGGGGCAGGGGAATAAGAATAAAAAAAAGAAAAAGAAACAGGAGAAATTTATGTGCTCGTTCACATTTGCAGCCGTGAGCATTTTCTTAATGCATTTAACACGCTTTCTGTAAAGGAAAGAGCTCACAGAAAAACTCCAAATCTGAAAGCGAAAGAAAAAAACTGCACCGTAACAGCATCTGGTTCTACAACCAGGCTTTAAGATGAATCTCAATGCAGTGTTAAATACATACGTAAAATCCGGAACTACATAAACATCTTGAATCATGAACAAAAATCTCCATTCAGAACAGATTTATATAATTGTTTCTTTGTTAATGTGTTTGTGTTAGCCAGTTGTTACTGTTTAAGCCTGCTGATCCAGCGATTGTAAGCATGACACAGACTAGTTGCTCTGACATCTCACCTGACACCAGAGGCATAATAACAACTTGTCTTGCTAATAGTGTGTGTTACTGCCACTGCACCCTGTAATCTCTTCCATTACTGACGCTGGTAATGACTTGAAATATCAAACTGGCCTGCAGTGATACAATATGGACACAAATAGTATGTCATAGAGTGACACAAACAAGCACATGTTTCTGCATCAAGTGAGCTTAACTGAGCAAGAACAGGCCACTTACTTTGGTCAACAAGTGACAGCTCTTTAATTTTTAATTTGTTGTCTACAAAGGTATTTTTCATGTAATGTTATTTTGTTATTTATATCAGTGTGTGTCCAGAAACACCAGTCTCTGTCTAAGTGCACATGCACATCTAGAAACACATACCGTTGCAAAAGAATGTGCTCAAACACGTTTGTTCTGTTTTTGTAGTTGTGTGAAAATTTTAAAGCTTTATGGTGCTAGAAAAAATAAAGTCCACACTTTAACCTCAGAAACATGTAGGCTATGTTGCACATCTTTCCCTTTCATCGTTTTATTAGCATGCTTGTGAGAATCACTTGTGTTTTCCTTTCTGGTGAAACAAACAAAGGGGAAGATTACCTTACCCATTTAGCTGAGTCTATTTGACAGGATGTTTGATCAGTTCTGTGTGGCCCCATCCTGTCTACCTCGGTGCTAATCCCACTGCTGTGATACTCAAATTAGTACATCAACCCAGCATTCCTCCAGTGGGAATATAAACAGATAAAACACCCGGAGGACTGGATTTTATTTGGCTCCCGTTTTATCGGCCTGCATGCCTTTCTCCACAGGATTTTTCAGACATAAGACACTGAACAGTTATTGCTATTTTCCCTCATATACATTATCAAACTTAAGTATAATCTGACACCAAGCAGAAGTTGGAAAACATTATTGATGTTTCAAATAAGTGTTTTTTTCTCATTATTGCACCAGGATTTATGTCTGTTAAGTAAAACTATCAATATCTATTGAAATACTTAAAGGCCAACTCAGAATGAAGATGTAGATGTGACACAGACAGACGCATCAATCTATCTATATACACTAAGCTTAACATTTGCATTATGAAAGCTTATGAGTAGACATGGGGGTAACATCATATGTTGGGACTACCTGCAAACTTTTCAAGTTTTATAGGATATTTATTAAAGCTGAAAATGTTCAGTTTTAATGTTCAAAAGTGAAAATGCAATTCAATCAAATTCTGCAGTTGGATAATTAGATATTTTATTAATAAAAAAGGGTGAATATTGATTAAATATAAAGTATAGGTGTGTGTGTATTTCTAAAAATAAAACATTTTGTACTAAATTTGACTGATTCTTTA
The DNA here is from genome assembly GCA_037177535.1 of Pseudomugil gertrudae. NCBI lineage: Eukaryota > Metazoa > Chordata > Actinopteri > Atheriniformes > Pseudomugilidae > Pseudomugil > Pseudomugil gertrudae. Next base: position 13,392,937 of record JBAMHV010000023.1, read on the forward strand.
ACTTACTTTCATTTCATACCTGCAGTTTATATGTGTACTTTGATGACTTAAAGCTTATTTTTCATTTCTTGATACTTACACTGCATGAGGTAAACCTTTTATATCTCCTGTAATTCAATCCAACAGTTCAGCTGTAGCTTCTCTTGTTACACAGCGGTCATTACTGACACAGTGAAATTTGTTTTTCAGAAAATCTATGAACTAAAAATGTTTGATAAGACAGTATAGAGTACTTATGTAAAGGGAAAAAACACTGTTTTCTCCCCTCTCACGAAAGGATGAGTAATGCCTGAGGATTTGAAATCAAACATGTTTTGTCTGCTGCTCACTCACAGTTTACACCTCAACACACCTCAATACACCTCAGCACACTTCAACACCAAGTGAGTTATGATGCACAGGCACGCCTGTGGGTGAGAGAGACAGTCATGCCGAAAGAAGGAGGCTAAAAAGAAAAAAAATCCAGTTTGGGAAATTCACACAACAGAAGCTCTGAGCCCTGAGAGGAGCAGAGCAATGAGTGCTGCAGAGGAAAGAGGGTGATGGAGAGGGGGAGATGTGAGGAGTAAGTAAGTGAGTGAGTGAAGCCTTGAAGGAGGGCAGAAAGAGGATGAAGGGAGGAAGGAGGATGGTGTATGTGTGTGTGTGTGGGTGGGAGGTGGTGGTGGTGGTGGGGTGCTTCCTGTCGCCATTCCTGCCTGCCCACATAGAAAGCTGCAGAAAGAGAGGCAGCATGAGAGTATCTGGGCGGACTGCAGGCCACATGACATTCTCTCTGGGTCCCTTGCTTTTCCTCCGCGCCGAGTGATGTGCTCCCTCCCTCCCTTCCCGTTCCCTCCCCCTTTCCCTCCCTTCTCTTACCCTTCAAAGCTTCGACATGTCATCTTCTACCACAAAAACAGAGGTGGGAAGACTTGCTGGCGCTACCGCTGCCTCAGGGTGTCTGGCACTAAAGCTGACTGCAAATACAGCAGGGAGAGGAGGAGGAGTAAAGAGACAGAGAGAGAGAGAAAGAGTTTAAGGACGGAGGGAAGGAGGAAGAAGGAGATGGAGACAGAAAACTCAAAAGAGAGACAGAGATAGAAACAGCAAGTAGGACAGTGTGCATTAAACAACACTCGTAAAGCCCTGGGCGTCAGAGTGTGTGTGCTTGTGTACGTGCGTGTGATGTGTGTGTGTTAGTATGTGTGTGAGGAGAGGAGCTGTTATTAAGGTAGAGATACAAAGATGAGTCCTGTCTGTTTTTTAAAGTGACACTGCTGCAACCGCACTGTCTGCACGCTCTGTCTGCCTCACACACACACACACACACAGACTTGCAACAGCTGATTGAAGTTTATGAAAAAGGATTGAGGGGAAATCTGAAATATGGGGACGGGGGGGCTCGGATGCAAAGCTGGCATGCTCTTCCAGCTGTGTGGTCGGTCCCACAGTCAGAACCACAAGAACACAATGACACCCACAAGCATAGAACAAATGGCACAAATTATATTAAAGCTTTTGTCAGATGTATGTAAAATACAAGCGTGTAATTGAATCTATCTTCACATGTCATTTTCTCCGGGGCACTGTAATATTTTTTGGACTCTAAATACATACTATGCACAGTCTTGCTCTGTGAATAAACGATTCCAGGCCAACTGTTTGCAGCCTGGATACCACGAAATTTGCAGATTGATTTAAGGAGCAATTATGCACTTGGCTTTTAAACCTCTGAGGCTTTAGGAATGAATCGGTGATTGGCGCTTCGACAAAGTAAGCACATCTGACCAAAAATGGCCTCGCCATAAGCAGAGAGTGTTGAAGAGGCCACAAGAGCCCAGCAAACAAGAACATCAGTAACCAAGCTAATTGTGGGTCTCTGGGGACCAGTGGGCTTTAACCTAAATGCCACCAGATGAATGGAGAAGACAATAATGTTTAGAGGGTGAGACCCAAAATATTAATGAGCTAGCTAACATAACAGGGTAAAGATGCTTTTGAGAAATATTGACTAGATCAATACTACTTGAATCTTCTTTCTATCTTCACATCATGTCAGAGTTACCATAATTACCAGTTTTCCACTGGTAAATAGCATTCACGTCAAAATTCACATTGCAATCATGATGAGAATGTTGATTTTTTTCTCTAAGATACTTGGCTCAGTGTCAAAAAGTTTCAAAGTACCAGCAAACAAACCAGGGATCTACTATCTCGAGTGCCTGCAGGTTTTCCATGTAGCCCTGCTCCATCACACCTGATTCACATCAAACAGCTCCAACAGCTCATCCAGATCTGTACAGTGATTCATTCATTTCAATCTGGTGTGTTGGAGCAGGGAGACATGAAACTTTCAGGATGGAGGCCAAGGCTCCTCCACCCCTGAAATAAACACAGATGCTCCACTCTATATTTTTTGTTTCCAAGAGTTATCAGACAGACTATCAACAAGGTTTTCTTTATGAAATATTGTGTTTTCTAGTTGGACACTCTTAATAATGCCATTTGAACCATGTTCAAAATGATTGAACTTTCATTCATAAACACTATTATAGCTTCCTGAAGGAGCGCAACGCCCATCAAATGCTCATATAATATATACTATCAATATATATATTGATAGTATATTGAGACAAGATTGATTAATTTTTATTTAAAAAATAGACAGTGGATGGCCCATTGTTCTGTTGTGCTCAGAAAAACTATCCCTGCCAGTTGTAATTAAAGCCTAGTAGTAAAAACACTCTTTCCGAGTGATAACGTTGGATTTAGTATTTAAGGGTAGTGACAAGTCAGCCATTTGTCTGAATGTGTGAACAAACATTTCATCCCCTCTGCAACTACAAAGCAGATCATGTTTATCCCAGAAATGTTGCACATATGTGGTGCACACAAACCACTAAAGACTTCTACAATGTTTGTTATGCCATATTTACCTTACTTACACTGAATTAAAATAACGTGTAATCAAAGACAGTAACTTCCATTAGTTTCTGCTTTTTATTCTCTGAGATTATATCTCTGGCTTGTGTTTGAAAGAACCAGCAAACACTGAAAAGGGAAGGTTGTGAATTTGACTACATGTTTTTGGAAAAATATACAATAAGTAACAATCTGTTTAAGGCCTTTTATGTCACTATCTTCCATTATGTAGAACTAGATTATTATCTTTGATATCCGAAAGCCATTAGTCTCCATTGTAGCTGCTGTAGGTCAGAAGGAAGAGCAGTCATCTGCTCACTTGAGGAGTCAGTGGATCAATAGATTCCCCTGCCTGCATTCCCAAAAAGTCTTTGGGAAAGACAATGAGTCCCACTCTGCCAACCGATGTGTTTATTGGAGTATGAACATGAGTGATAGCAGAAAGCACTTATGTGTAACAATAGAAGTGCTGTATGAGTGTGTGTTAATGGGTGAGTGTGATGTGAAGCTTTAAGTGGTCAACATTTGACTACAAAAGCACTACATAAGTATGATCCATTTAGGATTTATGTCTTCCCTCTTCTCCATGCTTCCTCTAGTCAATCAGCCATGGCACATATGTCCAAAATGACCAGTGTAAAGAAATCCAGTTGCTGGTTGCAAAACAAAACACAGGTGTCCCAGTGCTCTGCTTCTCAGTCCCAACATGGTGCAGAGCAATGATGCTCCTATTAATGTACATATTCAGTATTAGTCTGACTTTAACGTGAGGCAGAAGCGTACGTAGTTTTGCTTTAACTTTAACTAAAAGCACAAACAATGGTTGTTTCTTTTCCCATTCATTAACTGAAATGATAACGGCAACAGTTGCAAACAAAGTTATTAAAGTTGTACACGTGCAAAAATAAATACAATGTGCTTGAATAAAAATGTGTCTAACTGCAAATATTAACAAGCTGCAAAACTGCTGTTGAAAAAGAAAAACACATTGAAGGGTTGACTCATAAGTGGATGAGAAGCAGATATCTGATACTTAGAGGAAAGAGTTGTATAAGAAATGTAAACTGATTCACAGAGGAGTTAAATGTGCTTTCTTTATAAATGTATTTTTGAAGTATGAAATTAGCAGAAGGGTTGTAGAAGAGCCCAGCAGTGACAGTGTGGAAAGAGTAAACAGCTAACAAAACCTGGTGTAATTTACTTGTAAGCCTAATTAGAAAAGTCAAAGGTCATGACAGCTATACTCTCAGTATTTTAGAAGACTATTGACATCTAGTGGTTAAGCTAGAGATAGCAACCATCTCAAATATCATCTACCTATTATCTGTCAAAGTGCATCTGTACAGCCAGCTACGTTACAAGCTGAGAAGAAAACAATAAACTTCTGTGTCACTGAAAACAGTGGTTAATACAAATGCCTTTTGTCTGCTTTGTGAATATCCATCCATCCATCCATTGTCTACCGCTTCTCCCTGAACGGGGTCGCGGGGGGGGCTGGAGCCAATCCCAGCTGACAGCGGGCGAAAGGCGGGGTACACCCTGGACAGGTCGCCAGTCCATCACAGGGCCTGCTTTGTGAATATGATCCTTTATTTCTCAAACATTTAAGAAAAAACATTTTTACTGTCATAAATTCCATCTTTTTTTATCACTTTTACGGGAACTTCTTGTCAACAAGTCTTTTATTGTTGCAACATGGCTGTTCTCCCACTGCTGCACTTATAAATATACAGTAAATGTTTTTTTTCTGTTGTTTTAAAGATACAAACAAACACCAGCAAAACCTTTAGATAGTAATGATACATAACATTTAATTATGTAGTCACTTTTACAGATCTTTGTCATTTTTACACACTAATTTTAAAGCCAGGTATTACATATAGGTTTCACAAGAAGAGTCAGCTGCTCTTTGAGGAAATTCCAACGAACCTCTTTTAAATGATCCTAAGTGTGAATGTGCAGGTAGTGGATTGTCTTTACTACCCATCAGTTACTGGGCTGCTCCTTGCAATCTTTCTCTGTAGCCCATTTCAACATAAATTGTACAAAATGTTGCCAACAAACATGTCCAAACACCTACATTTTCTCAAGAGAAACTCAGTATGGCAGCGCTCTGGTTTTTGTTGGTGCTACAGAATCACAACATCTCATGCTCCTTGTGGTCTAGTCAATCCCATGACACCAACCAGTCTCACGGATGCATATAGAGAGAACTGCCACAGTACCAGCCTGAAGCCCCCAGTCTGAGCAAGGCCAGACAGTGGTATTTCATTCTCAGAGAAGCCTTTAAGAGCAAATTTATGCCTCTCTCAATGGAGAAACCACACTAAAGTGCCACAGGGCACCAAACGGGAAAAACAACTGGGGGAACAAGAGAGTAAAGAGAATTTCAGGCAATGTGCACAATACAAACTTTTAACATTGTCTACATTCACGTGGACACTGTTGTATTGTTTGGTTGGGAAAAAAAAGCTCTGCAGACACCACATCAGCCGTATCTCACAGAAATTTCTGCACAAAAGTTACATGATTTAATCTGTTATTCAGGTTGATGCAAAGAGAGATTACAGAAAGCATCACTGTGGACTGTGTGACCTGATATATGAACATGATGTACATCATGCTGATGTATTTCCATTTAGAATAACACCTACATTTGTGTGGAAACGATATTATAACCAAATGTTTGCTTCATAATAGAGATTAAAACTATTTATTACTTTGTTAAATGTGTTTTGTATGAATCTAATGTGGTGTGCAGTGGAGTTTGGCTAATCTAGCATTTCACCACAGCCATGTTCTCAACTTTTAAAAGAGATTATTCAATGCCTGTCTTACTGCAAATAGGCACATCTGTTTGAGGTGGGTAAATATTGCATGCTAGCACTAAAAACTGAACAAATGCACACCACAAAAATTAACTACAATCCGTAACATGTGTCCCATTCCCACTGATCAAAACAATATTTGTGTATGGTTTCATTTTTTTAATGTGTGAGACAGACAAAACCGGCCCTGCAAGAGGAGCATAAACTCCATCCAAACTTAAAAGTCATACTAAAATCTCACCACTGAGGCGGTTGCAACACTTCTGCTGTGAGAAAGCAATGCTGTTTGATTTTATTCATTAGGCAACACTGCCTCCTTCTGGAGGAAAGTGTTAACTGGGATGGATCTCAGTATATTTACCTCCCTGCTCTATGAGGGGTACGTGTCTCCTTGAGTTTTCAACTTCATGAAGATTCTCAGGGATATAATTATACAATTAATGCATATGTTGACAACTGTCAAGTGGCTCCTCATTCATTGAGTGGAGAAGGACTGTAAAATACATGTTCATGATCATTTTATTCCATTTTAATTTACCTGCTTTTTTAAGCTATTACCTTCAACCTTCAGTGTTAAGTACCTTATATTGTACTCAGTTTGAGTTCCATAGTTATCAATTGATAATCTGGCAACACATGAAGTACACATGAACATCAGGGTATTCACAGACTTCATCATCACCTACATTCACTAAGGTACTGCCAACATACACACTCACACACACATATACTTATGTAACAAAATGACAAAACTTATTTACACAATGCATGTACAGTACACTACACTTCTACATTAAATTTAGTGTGTGTGTGTGTGTGTGTGTGTGTGTGTGGGTGTGTGTGGGTGTGTGTGTGTGTGTGTGTGTGTGTGTTCTTTATTTTTGTCTGCCCCCTTTTTTCCATTATTTTTCTTTCAGTTTGTTGGTTTCAATTGACTTTGTAATAGTTATGTTTGTTTATTTATTTATTTATTGTCTTTGTGGCTGCTTCTTTATTTTCATTGCTTAATAATATTTTTGAAAATTAAAAAGAAAAAACAAACTATCCAGCTTAAGGTAGAACGAGTACACAGAGATGTCAGCATTACCCATCTTAAAGCTGCTCAGATATCACACTGATGGTACAGATACTATCTGTAAACATTGGATTTTGGTCCTGTCAGTTTGCACTAACTTGTTTTACATGTACAGTATATCAGCCTACCATCAGCTTTTTTTCCCTTATAAACACAGCTGCTAAAAAGCAGTGAATAGACAAAACTCACTGTAATGTTATACAGTTTGCACAGAGGACTTTCACCAGAAACAATGATGGTTCTTATTAGCTTTGTTCTGAGAAAAATTGTGCACAGATGTTCTACATTGTATCTGTCATGTACAACTTCCTGCAGCTCTTAGATGTGGCAAACATGGAAAACATGGATCATTTAAAGCATAAATCTGAGATCGGCAGTTTTTTTCTTTCCTTTTTTCTGTTTGGAAGCTTAACTCGAAACCACAAACAACAATAAACGAGAGTCTCCACAGGCCGCTTTTTACTCTTTATGTCATAATAAGAAGACTCATGAGTTGTAAATCAGTCATATGTTAAACTTTCAGATTTGTGAAATCAGAATTAGGGCTTCTTGTGGGATTTCTGGCATCTAGAAATGTAGAAATGGCCTTTTTTTAAGATCCATAATTCTTTGGATTCCACTTCTAAAGCCAGAATTTGTTTTCCTTCAGTTGAGATGAGAAAGTTGGAGTTAAGATGCTAGAAGGCACGAGTCATTTTATAAAGTGCTGTGGTTTAAATCTAACGCATTTAAATGTTCACGTGAATCTCACTACGTTTTGATCCATGACTTGCTTTGCCACAGAATATATTTTGTGAACAAAAAATGGCTTTTCAGGGGGAGACGTATGTATCAGAGAAGTGGATTAGGACATCGCTGACTCATTTATGGATTCTGCATAATATCAAAGAGTGTTTTGAAGATAATACGAAGTCATCTGTATAGAAAGTGAGGATGAGATTGAAGTGGACCTTTTGATGATAATGATCCACAATTAAATCCACCGCTAGAATAGCTCAAACAGAACAACTACAAGGATCCAATGTTCAATGCTGTTCATATGAGAAAACTGTGGAACGAATCAGTTTTAGAGATTTATTCACAGATAGAGAACAATTATACACTTTTTTAAAAGCCCTGACACGAGGGTGTGAACTGTATTTATTGCTTCCACACAAGTCTGTCGATTATTATTATTACAATCATTTTTCCCCAATAAATTAATATAAAGCCTTTTATTTGGTGGTTGTATTAAAATACACAGCTTTCATCTGCGGATATTAACACAAAGACTGAATGTTAGCTTGTTCAAGTATTTTTTTAAAAAAAAAAAGCCAGTGACCATCAGTCCAGATCCTGGAATAATGTATCCTGCGTCACATGGAAATACAGTGTCCTGTCATTACAGGAGCTCTTTGTGACTCAACCATTTCATATGTAGATGTGGAGCCTCTGATTCCTTTTGATTCAGCTCTCCGTGACAGCATTGGGTTAGACTATGTGTACATGAGGGCTGTTCAGGTGTAATTGCCTTTCAGGCTTAATTATCCCGAGCTTCTCTTGTTTTTGGAAGCACCTGTGCAAGGATCAAAGCATTTGATGTGTGTGTCAGCTTTGTTTTGAGTGGGTGTCCTTACAGCACAGATTGTCAAGTAATTACCTCTCCAGAAATTTCTCTGGCCAGTGTTGGAGGAAGAGCTCAGCTTTTATTAAAACACTGTGTTTAAATGTCTCCATACGTAAAGAACACGAATAGGTTTAATAACACTGTAATTATGTAGAGGGACAGAGAACAAATGATGCCCCTGGTAGTTATAAGTAGGTTATAAATACTGACATGAACATGCAGGGTTTGATGTGACACAAGAGTGCTTGACTTCAAACTAGTCGTTTCATTTAAATTGCAACTAATCTTAACCAGCCAAACCTTAGAGACCACATCTGCTCTGTCCTGTTTCATAGACCCAGCAGCTCACCAAGTTAACTGGAAGGCCAATAAAAATCTTCAAAGTGGACGGTCATATTTGCAGAGCATCACTCAAAGACCCGGCACCTGCCCGTCCAGCTCTCTTTTCTGGGATATCAAAGACGTGTGTGCACATCACAAGGAAACAAATGAGGAAGAGGAGAATATTATTATACAAGCAGTAACTCGGATGTCCAATAAAAATGGAAATGAAAGATGGCAATCACAAATGTAAATATTTGATTTTGTTTGATTCTCTAAACTATTACCGATAAACGCGTTTACACTCAGCTATAAAGTAACAATATTTTATGAGTCTCAATCCTTATTTATCTTTTGTAAATAAAGATTTTTACCAAAGTTATGGTAGAAACAAAGCCCTCCATGAAATCAGATCCAACGGAGGTAAGTGCATAATCACAATTATAGGGGAGGGATCTTGTATAGTGGGGGTGTTTAGAGGTATAAATACAACCCAGAAGCCCAAAATATCAAATATTGGAGCCCACTTCTTTGAACATCATCTTAAAGTAGGAATATATATGTATGTATATGTAAATGTGTCTTTTAGGCTTTTTCAACCTTAAAATATTTGTTTAATTGAAGAGAAGCAAACCGAGACATCTCTTTCTGATCTAGAAATGGATAACTGGAAGATCCAGCTGGTCGTTATGGTTTTCTGTGCACTGGTGCAGACCTTTAACGGACTGTCAGAGGAGAGAAGACTTTCCAGAGACTGGCAGGTGAGACTCATGGATTTGTTACAGATCTGAAGGCATTAGATCATCTGTAAATACTTTACATTTTTGTTATCAAATAAATATTTTTCTCTCAGACTGAGTCAGTGGATTTGGATTTGAGTAATTCCATAGAGAATCTGATGAAAAGATCCAAGGCCCTTCGCTTTTATGGACTTATGGGCAAACGATCAGGTAGCCTTTAAAAGAATAAACATAATGCAAAAACCAGGATGCTCGACTAGTTTCTTTTATATCAATAATGTAAATGAATATTTTCACTCCCTCGCAGTTACAAAGAAACCGTTTCAAGTAAACAGACGTGAGTAACAAAGACTTGCAATCAAATACCAGCAAACTTGCTAAACATTGCTTAATGTGCATCATCTTCATCGTTTTGGTGTAGGAAATAAGGGAGAGGTGTTTGTGGGCTTGATGGGAAGAAGCGTTTCCAGTCGAGGCGGGCAATATCACCAGGAGACAGAAGGTATTTGAAAATATTAAGTCAGTTTTATTGATATGAAAATTTGTAAATTGCTGGTACACACTTGACAGCTATGATTAAAAAGCACAAGGCAAAGACAATCCAATTCAGACGTTTTCTGTTTATTACAGAATCATTAACCAGAGTGACTCCATCTGCAACAACCGCTGAGATCCAGGTTTCAGAGAAACCATACAGGCAAAGTATGATTGTATCAGTAGAAAAACCTGAGGTTGTGTTATTTCTGTGTGCACACTAACAGTGGTGCTATTTTCTAATCTACTCTAATCTCATTAAAAATATCTGAGCTCATCTTTTTCCTTGTTTGGCAGGTTCACAAGAGGAATGGGAACAAATCCTGGATTAATGAAGCTACAAATAAATCTATACAACTTTACAACCAAAGAAACAATACCACAATCATTTTCTAAAGAAAAAAAAAGAAAAAAAAGTTACCGTGGTACATTTAACTTCATACCAACTATTTTATATTTATCCCAGACAGAAGTGTCGACCATCTTTATAATGCATGTTGCTTAAAATAAGAAGAAAAAACTATAAATGTTACCAAAAGTAGGCAATAGCAAAGCAAAACATTCATGTTATCCACCACACTGGATCGTCTATCATTTAACATTCAGAGTTAAGCAGAATAAGCAGCTTTAAAACAAAACCCATTCTCCACTTTTACATGACTGACATCGAGTCAACAATCATTTGATTTGGAACGTATGATGCAGAAAATATAAATGGAAATTACACAAAAGAGTAAAACGTCCCGACACGGGTGCACAGGGATATTAACTGGATTAAAAGGTGAAATAAACAGAACACTGATCTTTATTGACAGTTCATAGGTCTAGGCTACTTGTGGCTTGTGAGGCTGGAGGTGAGTTTCTCAGTAGCCTGAGGATCTGAGTGTTCATGTCCCTTTGGGAGGGGTCCATTTTAGCGAGCTGGGGTCTATGGTTTTGTTGCTATTACCTCGCTTGATTTCCTTTGCTTTCCACTCATCAATCAGGTCCTTTGATAAGGGAAAAATCAGATTAGATTGTCATATCAGTAAACAAAAAGGCGTTTCTTTAAAAAAGGAATTAATTTGGTAAAAGTGAAGAAAAAAGACCACAGTATTATTATGCACTCAGACAATGATTACATAAAAGAAAATAACAGGCTGTAATGAATTTTACTAGATTATTGGAAACAATGCATATAAACCATTTCATATTCGTACTTTCTTTACATTCAGAGCATCAAAAAGAATAAAGGCCACACAGCCAGACTGTCTTACCTGTCGCTTTAGTACTAAGTGCTTTCCTTTCCAATATTTTAGCATCTGAAGAGATTGCAGAGTGCTCACAATGTCCACTGGATTGACTGCAGTTTCCTGGCTGATCTCTGTGCATGAAGCAAACATTAAACCAGTAAATGTTTTGTTGAGTTTGTAGCTACTGTCTTCAATAAATGAAAATAAATCTTCTAACTTGGCAACAAGTTTGTCTGTCTTGATACTAAAATGCTGCCTGTTTTCATGTTTTATGAAGAGGAGCAGTTTAAGTGTGTTCTCACCTTTGATAGATATTTCTTTGCCTTGAAAATTGTACATGTATCTGAGTAACACTTCTTTCCAATAACTACGGTAGCTGATTAGGCCCAAATCAGACAGCGGCCTCTCTGGCGAGCCCACCTTCTCCTCCACTTTGGACAGCAAGTAACCTGGACAAAGCAGGCAGTGGGCAAAAAAGAACATCCAATAATAACATACAGTTATACATAAGATCATTTTTCTAATACCAATAATGTAAAAATATTTTTTTTTCTAGACCAAAATCTAGAAGCTTATTTCTTGAGCAGTGATCTCCGGCTTCAGTCCTTATGAGCTACTATCCTGCAGGTTTTAGATGTTTTCCTGCTTACTCAGGTAACAGCTCATTACCAGGCTTATGAGAAAGCTTGTGTTTGAATAGAAGCATCTAAAACCTGCAAAGCAGTAGCTCTGGAGGACTAACGTTGGTCACTGCAATGCTCTCCATCTAACCTGAACGTAAAGGTTTCTGTTAAAAACGAGAGAAACGTTCAAAGGAGAGCTTTTCCAAACTATGAAACTATTTCCCAGCAGGACTTGAGATTGCCACAACTAGTTTGTTTATCTTGGTACTGTGATGAATTTAAAAATACTATTAAAAGTCATATTCAGCTTTTGTCTAGTTTTTAAGTATTAACAAAAGATTCAAAAAGCCTTTTCACCAGGTAGACTGAAACACTGGTTTTCAGTAAATCTGCTGTATGGATTACTTCTATTCTATTTAAACAGAGTAAACAATAGATAAAACTGGAGGAAATAACCAGATAACGTATACATACTAAAATCAATGAGCATCTTGCCAAAGCCCTGCCTCATGCATTGTGGCATGGTCAGGATGCAGGACACATTGTAGTTCAAGAAGGAGTTTTTCTCCTGGATGCAACAAATAGGAAGAAAAAATGCTTTGAGCATAAATGTATCTGAAAAATCTGCTTGTATTGTTGTGCAGCTGGTTTTCTTTGTACCTTGGAAAAATATCCAACTAAATGGCAGCCGGTGTTATCTGCTTCAGTCATGACGTAGAAGAGGAAAGGCTCCACATCGTAGTAAAGGGTTTTGTGGTCCAAAAAAAGCTTGGCAAGTAGACATAAGTTCTGGCAGTATATCTGAAAATAAATGATTAACAAGTGACTTGCTTGCATTAAAATTTACTTGGGTCTATTTCACTATGATTATAAAATCAGAGGTGCAATAGACGGGACGTTTTTCAGATCCGAGTCTACCCACCTTATTCTTTTTCCCATCAACTTCAAACACAGATATTGAGCCTTTTCTGTACACCTCATCTCCTGGAGGATGCTTCCACACACATTTGGCCTATAAATTATATCATAAAAGTTAAAGTAATAATAAAGGGCCAAAAAATAGTAATTAAAGTGAGAAAGTTATTTCTTAAGTCAGTAGGATAAAAATTATCATCAGGGGAAAAAATTACTGGATTTCTAAATTGTAAGGAAGCTAATCTTTATATGTAAACGTTAATCTTTTTACTTTAGAGACCTGATGAGCGTTCAGCTTAATATTATCAATGTTTTATAGCTGGCTTATGAGTTACAATCTAAAGGTTTACCATATGTCGTCTGAGGATAGTCTGGCTCTTCATGTACTTCAGGCAGAACTCGCACACATACAGCCGACCGAGACGTGCATACTCCTCAGGATATGGGGAGTGGTACCAGGTGTCCAGCTCATAGCGACCAAACACAATGGTCTTGATCATGTTACTGCCCTCAGTGATTTGACCCTGGATACGAAGCTTCTCCTGCAGGATGAAGGATAATCTGTCACTGACTGACTTAGAGGCTACAGTATTGTGATAATTGATCATTTAAATGTGACAATAATACAATCCAAGGAAGAGCAATACATGAAACATCGTATTACCAGGTCCTCAGATGCACGAGCCTGAGCTTTCCTGAACAGCTCCAGGTCGTATTCACTTGTGATGTTCTCAAGCAGAGGTTCTCTGGTGTTGCCATGTGTCTGCCGATGTTCCTTTGGATCAAACAAGAAGCAACACAAGACATCAGCTATATAATGGAGTACCAATTATAAGTGTACAAGACAAACAGCAAATAACAATGACATCTTGGCATGCTGCTGGTGTACCATGTGCTTTTCTTTCTGCTCCTTCTGAAGGCCAGAATTTCGTCCCTTCCTCATTTCTGCAACCTGTTCCTTGTATCTACTCTGTTTTGGTGTTGGTGTCTGGAAATCAACACAAAAATCATTACATCACTTTCTTGATGATGAAAGAATTGGTCTGCACTAAATTACAGTAATACACAAACACAATAGAGAAAGAAAGTAATCTCATATCATACGGTAGTATAAATGACACAAAACACTGATTACCTGGTGACGAGTCGCATGCCGTGCATTACTTTCTTCCTGTGTCTTAACCTCCTCTTCTTGCTTTTCTCGGCTGACAGCTTTCACCTGATCAAACAAAAAAATGCATCATTTAACACCTCTCTCAGCCTAAAAACTAGTGCACAGCTAAAAATGTCAATAAATAAAGTAACAAAACCCAATGAATTCATCATGTCTTCATGATAAAGTAGAATCATATCATTAGGCATCAGTGATTTCTTCTGACAAAGAAACCAGCTCCCAGTAATGACCAAATATGTTTACTGAACAAGTGTTAGTTTCTATGTTGCACTTGCATGCTGTAATTATCTGTAATTAGCACATAAATCATGATTAAAAATGCTAGCCTGGCCGCATACGTCACCTACTTTGCACTCATCTGCAGAGAGATTGTGGTAAAGAGGGCACCCTGATACAGCAAAATGACGTTCGTGTTTTCCTGTGAGATGGCCTAAACAATGAGAAAAATATTATATCAGTGGTGCAGGACGTGTCATGAAGCTATAGCATAATCCATGTCCAAACCAAAAGGATAAGGATGTCCTATAAAAGCCTTGCTTATAATTTGAACATGAAACAAAATTTACCAAGTGAATTACAGCCCGGGGTTGGGCATTTCATGTTGAAATTGTAGGTTTCGTGACAGCGGCGGCGTTTGGGTCGATGTGACAGGTCTTTATCAGAGTCTCTGTTGGTCTGATCTTTGGCCTGGCTCTCATCATGAGAGGCATTGGGACTGGAGATATCCAGCTCGGATTCAGAGGAGGGGGCATTTCCAGTCGGTGTCAGTGGTGGAGATTCATCTTGGTCTGCAGCTCGCTTCAAGTCTGGCGTATCTGATAAAAGAAAAGTCAAACCATTCATTTGATAGTAGGTTATAAATGGGATTAAAAACATTGCATAAGCTTCATTGGGATATGTTGACTAACCCTGAGAGCTCTGGCTAAGGCGAGTAGAAGCTCTGGTGAGGCGCTGTCTTTTGGACATGTTCCCATCACTCTCCGAGCTGTTGGTTTGTTCCCTTTCAGCAGACGAATCCGAGTCTTCAGTTCCATCTGACCCACTACAAGCCATAGGTCTCTACCAAGAGGAAAAGCCCAGTAAGAAATAACGTTTACAGATTAATGCAGCACTGTTGCATTTTTAGTTTAGTGTAAATGAAGCATGATATCTGTCAGACTTACATGCTTACTTCCATTAAGCAAACTAAGCCCGAGTTAAAAAGATGTTTGTGTAATTGGAACTGGGCTGTTTTTGTACATTGGTTATGATTTAAGAAACCGAATGAAGTGAGGTACAATCAACTAATAACTTGCTGCTTGATTTTGTATCCATCCACTTGATTTTGTAAGCATTTTACTTATAATTGGTCAAAAACTGTTATCATAAATAGCTTACAAATAACTGTAGACAGTCTGTGCATTATTATTGTTCATCACACATTAGTTTGGCTATTCCAGTCAACAGCAGCAAAATAATAAACAATTAGCAATTTTTGACGTTGTACTTGCACATAATCTGTATCAATAAATATTTTAATAAGACTAAACGTTTCCAAAGTTAAGATAGTTTGGATGAATTCGACATACAGTTGATTTGATTGTTAACCAGATTTGATTAAACTGTATTTCACGAAGACATTTTCTTGTATTTTCTTTATTTGGCTTAGCGGGTTATTAACGCCCACCGTGGTTTAACATAAAACGGTTCCTAAATATGCTAAACATGCCAAAATATTCACAAGCAATACCATGTTTTAATGCCACTAGATTAAACAGAGATCTCAAGTTAGTGCAGTCCTATCAGCACGTCAAATCGTCGCATTATTGAATTGAATTCGGTGCAACCTTCTAGCTGATTATCATCCAAAGAACGGAAAACATTGATGCTAACTTAGCTAAAGCTATCCTCTTGTGCGACCTACATTTGTTCTTACCTGTCTCCTGCGAGGCATGGTCTCTTTAATAATCACTATTTCATGTGATTCTTATGGTGACAAAAAATGAAGCTCAGTAAACCTAATACAACATAAGACGAAAGACGCTAATTAGTTATTTTTCATTAAATCTTTTTGTATGTACATAGCGAGCCGGGCGTCTCGCGCCACATTCCTATCACAGACCGAGCGGGGAATTGCATTTCCGGTGAGATGTAATTACCCTCCAGACCGGCAGGGGGGGCCATGCTATCTTTTTACCATTTATTATTATTATTAATAATATATAATAATAACATATAAAATAGAATAATAATAATAATAATGTTCTGGTAGTAGTAACAGTAGTAGCAGGAGCATTGTTGCATTCTGTTTGTGTATCAACAGAATATTAATTGCTTCTTTCTTCTTTATTTTTCTTTCTTTCATTGGTTATGCTTTACTCCCATTGTTAGAAATGCATAACTGTGCAGATGCTCTTTTTTTAATCGGTTTTTGTACCTCATCTCCACTCTCGGAGCTGGTCAGTCAGAAGCAAAACACAGAAAATGCATCTGCTTTCCAGAGCTTTCTACTGACAGGCTATAAAGGGCTGAGAAGGGGCTGTGGCAGGCAACACCCCCAGCAGCTGATACCAACCACTCTATATATAGCTTCTTGGGCCATTTGAGCACTTAGCTTGAGAAGTAAAGCACACATCTCTTACTTTCCAGTAGATTACAGGCTTCAAAAACATCTACTTGAATTTTTTGGAAGAATCAAAATGAACAAACCCAAAATTGCCAGACCTGAGGAGAGGTGAGTACTGCTTGCTAACTTAAAATTCTCCTACACATGCTTTTTCTGTAATACATATTTTAATGATGCCTACATGTGTCTCAACAGCCAGCCTGCTCATGCATTGTGGTTTGACAGAAAGAAATATGTTACAATCAACTTTAT
>JBAMHV010000023.1:13412699-13426073 GCA_037177535.1 Pseudomugil gertrudae
CTGTAACTGTGGGGGGCAGCATTACGCTAATCCAGCGTACAGCCTGCCGGAAAGAATTAGAAGAAGAAGAAGAAGACTAAATTCAATACCGTTAAGTTTGGACTATGTTGCTACCCGTACTACGCTGCTGCTAGGCTAGCACTGGCTAGCACCTTCATAGTTTCTTTCGTTTTTTTGTGGTCTTGTTACAGACAAGCCCGGCTTTCCTTTACAGCTGTCCAGAATGGCATTTCAGTGTCAGAGAGATTGCTATATGAAAGAGGTATGTTTTTAAACAAAAAAAGCAAAACCTTTAGGTTATCCTCTTCATGTTTACAACAGCTGCAACGCAGAACCAGATGCTAACAAGCTAACTCAGCTTGAATGATTTTGAAGCACGCGGATTTGCAAGATTTCCTCTCTTACTGTTCTGGAAAGCAGAAAAATGTTCTATGTAAATTTAAAGACAATTTAAGTTTGATAAAAATAAATAAATTCTTTATCAAAGATAGAGTAGGAGATGTTTTCCAGGACTATTTTTACTATATTCCTTAAAATCTCCTCAAATTACAGCTATTATGTACATGGTCTAACTAATAATAAAATAATTTTAGCTTCCTCAAACCATTTTTCCAGAATCTTCTACCCTGTCATTACAGAGCTGTGAGCATGCAGCAACATTAGCTTCCATTTTAATTGAATCATTTTGATTTTGATCCAGTTTGTTACCTCTGTGGTGTCCTGCTGTCCTGCGGAACTAAAACAAGAGGTGAACGGAAAGAAAGAAACTCTCAAAGGCTTCAACATAAAGCTACAAGATACCATCTTATTTCCTGAAGGAGGTGGTCAGGTAAGCTGTTATTAAAAATCCTATTCAACTGTCATGCATCAAGCATGTCCCATCAATGAGCTATAATGGATAAATTATTTAATCCTCGCTCAGCCAGATGATCACGGTCTGATCAATGAGGCATCAGTCTTGAGGGTGACGAGAGAAGGACCTGATGCTGTACATTTTGTGACTTCTCCTCTGGAGGTCGGTCAGGAGGTGCACATTAAGTTGAACTGGGAGAGGAGGTTTGATCATATGCAGCAACACTCAGGTAAGGATAAGTTCATCCTTTTTTTAGCTTAAACTGTAAATGCATTGTATTATCTGAGGTGTTATTTCAGGTTATTGTGCTTCTTAGGTCAGCATTTGATCACAGCTTTGGCAGACACAATGTTTGGATACAAGACCACATCCTGGTATTTCACCACTGTACACATGGTTTTCCCTGTTTGATATCCAGACTTCTGCATTTACCTGTTATGTGGGTTTTTACAGGGAACTGGGTCGTCAGAGAAGCAGCATTGAACTGGACACTACCAATGTGAAACCAGCACAGCTGCATGAACTGGAGAGAGTCATCAATGAGAAGATCAGAGCTCACATTCCAGTGACGGTTAAACTTCTCTCCATTGATGACCCTGATGTGGAAAAGGTGCTTATACCATAATGCACTTATATTGATGTTTACTATCTTGGAGATCAGATTTTACATAAAATGTACGCCTGTATTACATGAGATATTTGTACTAAATCAGGTGAGAAGCCGAGGGCTGCCAGAGAACCACGCAGGACCTGTTCGGATTATTGATATCGATGGCATTGATGCCAATATGTGCTGCGGAACTCATGTTTCTAACCTCAGCCACTTGCAGGTAAACCTTTACACAGAAACACAGTTTCTATATATTTGTAATTAGTTTGTCGTTCCTGTTATAGTAATTAAGCAAAAATTGATCTGTAAATTTGAAGTTTATTTGTATCATAAAGTGTATCTCATGTGATAAATCATTGCTGTGTTCTTCATTTATTTTAATCTGGCTTTTAGGTTATAAAACTATTGGGAACTGAAAAAGGAAAGAAAAACAAAACCAACCTGATCTTTCTGGCAGGAAACAGGGTTCTGAAGTATGCAGAGAAAAGCTACAACACAGAGCGATCACTGGTGTCTCTTTTGAAGTAAGATCCAATGATAAGTTCTCCTCAAAAACACAGATGTGGGTTAAACTCGTCCACAAAACACAAGTGACTAAATCTTTGTCATTGTTCAACAGGACTGGACCAGACGAGCATGTTGAGACTGTTGACAAGCTGCAAAAGTCTGTAAAACTTCTACAAAAAGTGAGTGAATTTCCTCAGGACTTGTTTTTATCCAGCTTTTAACTTGCCTCGTGGGCTCTGCAATCATTACAAAACTTTTTTTCCAGACTAACCTGAGCCTGCTTCGCGATATGGCAGTCCTTATTGCTCAGAACTTTAAGAGTGACCCTCAAAGGGACAACTTCTTCAGCTTGCACAAGTAAGCAGTTTTACTTTTTCCATCATACAACAAAGTAGCAAAGTAATAAAAAAGGTGTCATCTCTCTTCTAACAGAAAGGAGGGTGATAATGAGTTTATGAACATAATTGCCAATGAAATAAACACAGAGGTGAGATCACAGCTTTATTCCTTTCCTGTAGGTATTTGCAGATCAATAGTTTTCTGATGCCCTGCTTTGTTTGCTCTTAGGAAACTGTGGTTTTCCTGACTGTTGGTGAGGAAAAGGGACCTGGTTTGTTTCTTCTTGCTGGACCAAGTGGACCAGTCACTGAGATGGGACCACGGTGAGTAATTATTCCCCCCTCCCAATATGTAATCAGCCCTAATTGCAACAACATTAATATAATGGATGCACCTCGTGTTCTCCAGGGTTTTAGAGTTGCTACAAGGGAAGGGTGCAGGGAAGAACGGGCGTTTTCAAGGCAAAGCAAACAGCCTGGCACGGAGAGGAGAGGTGGAGGCTTTACTGATGCAGCTCTGCAAACATCGCAGCTCAGAGGAAGAATGAATCCAGCAATCATTCAGTAACAGAAAATATTTAGTTTCTGTGGGAAAAAAAAAACAAACAAAACCACTGAGGATGTCTTTAAGGTGCAATATGTAAAAAGTGGTTGCAGAGGAGGGTTATTTCTATTGAAACATTTTGAATGACTAAAATGCCTCTTTGGTTTAATATAGAGAGATTTATTTTTTAAAAGATGACAATTGATAAATCAGCTTGGAAGACTTGGACACATGGAAATGATTTTAGCCCTTAGTTTGCAGTATTCATACTAAATACATACTTGTTTAATTGAACTTAAAACAGGTTGTTCAACTTGATATTGTTTCTTGCTTATTAAGCTGTTGTCATGGATTCAGTGATAACAGCATCATTGGTTAGTGTGGCTATTTTCTGGATGGTAGCTCTGCCTTGTAGCTTCCATGGGAAGCCCTTTTCCCTCCGTGTCATCTTGCCTTATCTTCTCAGGCTTTACACCGTTACACATGACACCGATGTGCAGCACAGATGGTCTGTTCTGGCTTGGAGGCCATACATAAAAGGAGACATCGATTAATTGTCCTTCAGTTTGATTAACACCTGATTGGAATCATACATTTTAGTAGAGAAAGATTAAACGTTGAGTTGCAGGTTAACCACATGGACTGTGGTCCATCTTATTGTATTACAAAGATGGAGTCTGATAATAGCTGGTTGGCTTCAGTGATTTTCATTTGCTACACAGATGTCGTTCACATTTCAGCAACTGTTTCTTTTTCTGTAGAAACATGAATATTTGGTGTTTTTTGGCAGGGAGAATGTTGTTTTATTAAATGATATATACAAATAATTTTTATCTTGGAAAATGTGTATAATCGGGAGTTCTGTGTAACATTTGCTATGCATATGAGTTTTAAATGTCAGTTTAAGTTAATTCAACCTTTATCTTGCCTGATTCCACTCTGCAGACACACTGAGCTAACGGGGTGAACCAAAGACAGAAAGTAATTCATTTCTTTGCAGGACAACTTAAAACATATTTAATCTTGTTTAAAATGCATCATGTTTAATTTGTAATACATGAAAATGCAGTGTACAAAAAACATACATGATCTTTTCCTCATGTAACATTTAACACAATTACACAAAGAAAAACATGTTTATCTGCTGTGCAAAACAATCAACGTGTCAAATCTTTACTTTTGTTCGCAGAAAGCTGTCAAATTGTTTTTTTCTGACTGTAACAATAAAAACAAACCAATGATTGCAAAACTATTGTTATTGGATATGTTTCATTGTGCAGGGTATTCCTGTTGGCGTTTAGAAAAAGCAGTGGTTTGAAAACTAATCCAAAGATAAGTTTATAAAATGATTTGTCACAGTGATGTAGTGCAAATGTGCAAGCACCCACTCCCATGGATAAAACATTAAAAACAATCATCATCTGACTCCACGTGTGTCCAGTTGGTTGATATTATAAAATCTTTACACGTTGGATGAACCCACCTCCGTTAGCGTTACTGTAGCGGCTTCACAATCTTCATTGAAATGTAGTTCTGGAAAAGGAAAAGGATAAGTCAAGTTACTGCTTCTCCATCACCCAGAGGGTCCAGAAGGTG
This sequence comes from Pseudomugil gertrudae, assembly GCA_037177535.1. NCBI lineage: Eukaryota > Metazoa > Chordata > Actinopteri > Atheriniformes > Pseudomugilidae > Pseudomugil > Pseudomugil gertrudae. Next base: position 13,417,148 of record JBAMHV010000023.1, read on the forward strand.
ACCTGCAGATCCACATATTCTTACCGGTAAAGAGTACAACAGGATGGCGATGAAGAGAACCACAATGACGAGGATGATGAGTCCTATAAAGAGACATCTGAACCTTCTCCAAACAATGAACTTCATGGTTTTGCACGGATTGGTGAACCAGAAAAAGGATGTTTCTGGGCGACTGCAGGAAATGGATATTTGTCTTACACAAATGTACTTTTTTCACATCCATATATGAAAATGCTGAACAGTAGTTGTGTTTTTTTTTATTAATTGTGTTAAATACTTGGGTAGGTTCAGTTTTGGGTTCATGTTGGGTTCATCCCTTCCTTTTCCTGCAGGTCTCTCATCTGCATCTGCTTCACTTACGATCTCCAGTGTCATCTCCACTTTGCCCTATAAATACAAGACAGATGTTACATTTATATTTAAATACAACAAAGTTGGTTTGTAAACACATGTATACATATACATACACACATTTTATATATATATATATATATAAATATAAACATTTTTATAAGGCTTCCTAACATCTGAAACTGAGCTTTGTAGTACTATAACTTGACTTACACCAAGGACTTTCTTTCCACACTCCTCTGTGTAACAAGGCCACCAGCCTCTGACTGACTGCTGGGCAAACAAAGACTTGGTGTTGTTCGGCTTGTGGCGTTCTTCTGTTTGCAGATCCATCATCGCTAAAGAACACTTCTCTGGCGTCTTTGCAGGAGCAGCCAGCTTACACAAATCCAGCTCCACAGTTCCTGTGATCACAGCATATCATTATCAGACTTTTGTAATCGTGATCTCGTACAATCTGAGCTTAATTTGAAATATGGTTTGTTACCTAGATAGTCATCCAGAGAGAACTTGTCATTATCCCATATCTGAATAATCAGTTTGGGGGGAATCCTAAACTCTGTGTTGTCAAGACTCCAAAAGTGTTCCTGTTGGACAAGTTTTAGATGATTTGAAGAGCTCTTCCTCTCAACATGAACCTAGAAGACACAAGCCTCACCTTCTTGGATACAAGGCAGAGTTGTTCAGCTGGCAGGAAGCCAAAACCAAAGACGAACCGCCAGTTAAAGTTGCCATCTCCATCCAGAGACCTGTAGTGGACGTCAGTCTTCTGCTTGTCCTCTTCCATGCCTGGCATCCAGCTAGCACGCAACACGTATGATCGTTTATTCAGTAGCACTCGGCTAGTCATTTAAAGCTTTGTAATAATCATACCCTTTCACGTAGATGTCACTCATGTTTTCTCCAGTGATGCTGGTCTCGTCCAAAGTCACGTCTGTGGTGTTCCAGATGACAGCACGCAGGAAATACCTGAACATGTAACAATCACAGAGATTAGCTACGTGGCATCCAGTGAGGCCTGGTATTAAATATATATAAAAGCACAGCACTCACTTTTTAGGCTTTCGTGGTGCGATATTGAAAGGAGGTCCAGGAAGTCCAATGTTTTTAGGGAAAACATCCACCCACATCTGAAGTCTTCCCTTTTAACAACATCATACAAATCATTACACATTTGTGGAGCGTGGCTTGGTGTCCATGCAGATATAGAACATCTAACCTGAGAGAGGTTTGGCTGGAAGCTGCTGTACAGGGTTCTGGTCTCCACATGTTCAGGGACAAGTCTCTGTGTTCTGAGCACGTGCAGACACAGGCGTTCATGGGCTGGACCCAAGTGCTGATGAACTTCCTTGTTGTCCTCTTCATGTAAAAACAAGTCACATTCATCGTATATGGTGTGAACAGTGCTTTCATTTGTGGAAATGGGTCAAATCAGATAATTCTCCTTAGTCTGTGAAATGATTCTGAGAACTTTGCTCATAAAAATGATTTGGTTAATGGTGTCAAAAAGTTCAATAAAGTTTTTAAACCATTACCAAACTGAGCCAGTGTGTAATCCTTTCCATTAAAGGTGAGTGAGGTGCCATTGTCTTCTGTCCTGGGTTTAGATAATCCTTTCAGACGAGCCAGGTTCTCCAGGATCTGCGATGGCTTCAGCTGATCCCTCCACTGGTTGATACCAGAACTTAAAATGACAAGAAAAAAAGATTACATTAAGTTTTTTTTCTTCCTTTTTGCTTCTGAGACTTGAAGCACCTGAGCAAAATCTTCCTTACATGCAATAGGTCTGTGGAAGTCCACAGTAGGAGTTATATCGAGAGAGGAAGCGGTTCTCTAAGTCAATCACCGTCTCGCCGACCTTTTCATCTCGAGTCAGCATGTCATAGTCATAGACTGCGATTCTCAGGTCCTTATCCTGAGGCAGGAAACACGTCATCTCAAACATCCTAGACAACACAAGAGAGTGTTGTTGAAATAATAAAGTTTAATTCACACCCGGGATATTTTCATTTGTTGAATTTGTTCATGTTTACCTCCCAAACACAGGGTTTATAGTGTTGGGTAAGTAATTGTCTCTGTCTTCAATTGTATTTCTTCCCACTGATATTTTCATGTATGGATCACACTATTGAAGAGAAAAAAGAAAACAGAGATGACTGAGTCATGTGTGTAGAAATGTCTTTTTTTATAGCGTTAGTAAAACATCTTCTTTCTCACTCGGCCATTATTGTCTTTAGGCTGCAGGTCTATTCCTCGAACCACATAAATCCTGACTAGACATTCCTGAGGTCCACTTTCTGGTAGCTCTCTGAACTGGCGAGGTGGAGTAGCAACGCCTGGATCATCTGGCAGGGGGTACACCCTGAATGCACCCTGTAAGAGGAGGAACATACCGGAAGGACAGACAGAAGTTCACCGCTGTCCTTTTTTAGGCAGGTTAAACTGATGAGGTGTCAGTGCTCTGAAAGGTGTCCAAATACCTTAAACTCTCCAACCACAGTGGGATCTTCATCTCCATTTTCATTCTTGCCACGCTGCAGCTTGAAGGTGTTGCAGAAATCCGTCAACCCTTTGAATTCTGGGATGTTCTCCAATTCAGTGTCATACACCTGAAAATACACTTACATTAAAGTCACCCAGCCACAAAAAGAAGCATTCCTAACTTTGTGACAGAATCGTAACGTAAATATAATTTGTTGAGTATTATTTTATGTAATTTTTATTATTCTTTTAATGAAAATCTTTTAACTTTTTCTTTTATCTGCTGTCTGTGAAAAACAAGAATGCTCTGAATAGTATTGTTAAGGTAAATTATTGGAGTCCAGCAGAAGGATTTGGGTATGGTTTGGAGGAAGCAGGTAAAAGAAAGAGCAAAGAGAATCATGAGCCAACCAGAGCACATCCTGTACACTGAGTTTTCTCTAATGCCTTCAGGGAGGCGATACAAAATGCATCGAATCCATACAAACCGTTATTCACTGTCTTTTATTCCTTCTGCTGTTAAGCTGCTCAACTCGGACCTGACTCATTTTTTTTATCATATTTATTGCTTTTATTCTTCTCCCTTCAGGTTTTTATATCCTTGACATGTACACATATTCATTTTTTTATGTGTTATGGATAAATGGATGTATGCTTAGCTGAGAAGATATATGGTAAATGAATTGCCCCTACGAGATAAGTAAAGTGTTTCTGATTCTGATGTATATTATAGAATAAATAAGTCAGCTTACTTTGAGGGTGTCGTATCCTTTCTTGAGGTAAGGGACACATTTCTCTCGCTCTCCAATGGAAGCGTAGAATTTACTCCACCAATCGACTGTCTCCTTTTCCTACAAAATTAAATTGTATCTCCTCATGACTGTGACATGTTTATTTACATTTACAGTTAAAATATTGTTATGCTGCTTTATCTTACCTTTTCTGCAAGCTTTGGAGAAAGATGCGACGTGACCCCCCAACAAAAAACAAACATAGTTACAGATACAGACTCATACAACTTTAAAATTAATGCTTAAAAGCATTCTGTGATACAAGTTGAAAGTGAAACGGAGGTGTGGTGAAGAAAAAAGGATCCCAACAGCAATTTTAAAATTTGCAACAAAGACATGAAACAAGGGCGTAACAATGGGCAAAGCATGGGCAGATTTTTTCTGGCAGACTTTTTGGCATACTATGTGTGCATTAATGTCTGTTGCATTCCACTTATGGGTTATTATGCATGCTGCTCTGCCATTAAGTCCCTTTTCACTCCTGGTACAGGAAGAGAGCCCTCCGGTCCAAACACACTGGATGCACACTGAAAAGCTGCCTGTCAGCAGGCGTCCTCTAGGAGCAGTACAGATTAGTTCACAATTTATGTAAGCTATGTCTCCACATTGCTGCCTCCTGCAGGTTACACCATAACCTGCCTTTTATAATTAAAAGATTTATGTATTGTTTTTTTCAATTGCGGAAATCAAATCAATTGCAAGAGGCCCCACGAGGAACATGTGAAAATAGTCCCTCATGCAAGTTGTGAGCTTTTGCAAACTTTAATAATCTCTTGCAGTACTATGGCTCAAGACAAATTACCAGGTGTGAAAAGGTCCCAAGTATCTGCTAAGAAAAAGGCTGAATGTGCAACGACAACTATACCCTTCTCATTTGACCCTTCGTCTGCATGGTAACTCTGGATTTCTATGCTGGTCATGAGTGATCTGAAGGGGCACTACAATACAATGTATGTACAATACAGATTTATCTAATGTAACCTGCTCCAGGAAGTACTATGTTCAGATAACCCTCATGCAACTTTGTAAGTGTTTAGCTTTTTCAGCTGAAGGAATTATAAATATGTAATATATAAGTCAAACAGTAATAATACCACTGGAGCAGCTGTTAGAAACTCAGAGGATGCACAAATTTTACATATTTGTTTGGTTCTGATTGGATGACAGTAACATGTCTCAAGAAATTAGGGACAACAGAGAGCTAGAAAAGCAATAGGTACAAACCTTTCTAGGTAAAAACAAGTGGCACATCATAAAATGCAGAAATAACTACCGGTATATTAGAAATTTGTACATTTGTCTCCTAAAAGTGCAGCAAGTATCACTTTTCAGTTACAGAGCTGTTGTCAGAGCATGTTACATCGCAGTAAACATGGCCATACAGATGATTTCATGAGACATGTTGTTGTCATCACAATCAAGATGAGCTAATATTGTCACAAACAACTAGTTGGTTTCACATTTAATTAGTTACATGAGATTTTCTAATCATTGCATTCTAATCCTAAGATAATTTTAAACAATATCCAAATTTAGGGGGCATTGGAGTTGTTCATGTTACACCCTTGCTGTGATCAAGATGATTAAAAGTCCTCATTAAAACATTTCCACTGAGATTAAGTGAAATCATGTTTATTGTGACAGTTCCCAGTATAGGCAGCACTGTGACAGCATTATTAGGGTTTTATTCAGCTTGTTGCAGGACTGCAAAGTGATTCTCCGCCAGCATGTGAATTAGAGAGCTATAATAAGTATTTATACATACAAAATAGGAAGTAGGGGAAGCCATTTTGTTGACAGCAGCTGACATGCTGTACATAAACTGCAATCCAGAGTAATGAAGTCAAATTTGATTTGAAAGCCAAATTGTGTATTTAAGCAAACAGAGGTGGCTTAATGTGCACTGATAAAGACACCAGGTGGTGGTGTTTACCTGAGCTTCAAGGAGTGGTCTTGTGTCTTCCATGGTAATAGAGACATCTTTTTGAGGTGCTGACATCATCAGAGCCACTGTCAAACAGCATTACCAACATTAGCATCATGACAATGGTCTCTTTCTTGTTATGGGAGTTTTTTATGTATCTGTTTTTACTTTTAGAGGCCCTGGCTCCTTCTGAAACAATGAGGTATGGGTCACATCTGAACTCCTCCAGAGACGTGATGGTGCATTGACCCACCACAGGCTTCCTGCCAAACGGACGGTGGTCAATCACCTTCAGCACAATGGGAGGTGTGTACATCTCATCTTTTGGAAGGAGCTGGGGAAAAGTAAGGAAGACAAAAAGAAATAAAACATAAAGTAGTGGCCAGTTTTTTGCAGCTCCAGATCATTTTGTCATCTCAATAGATGCAGTATCCATTTTAAACCGTGTCACACTCTCATTACCGCTTGGATGAAGAGGACAGAGCTAGGGAAGTTGGGGCTCTTTTTCATGTTCTTGATGACAGCTGTCTCCACCCTCTGCCCCCCACACTCCACCACAAGGCTGGGTGAAGACACTGAAGCTAGCTGATACGTCTTCATGTTTCGGAGACCCCAAGCAAGAATCTAAAGACCAAGATGCACATACAGCAGAGATGTTATTTGTTTACAGGGTGGACTGTGGCAAATACTGAGCATTTTACCTCCACAGCAGTGAGCTGCACCACAGGCCGGATTCCCTGAGGAACCATGTAAAGGCTCTCCCCTCTCTTAGGGGGAACCAAAGGAAGATCCGAGTCACCTGACTGCAGAAACAAAGACAAAACTTATATTTAGCCTCCCTGTAAGGTTTTGTTTTATCTCCTCTGAAAAAATGAGTGAAAATAAAATTACATGTCTTTCAATAAGTCACCAATTATCCATATAATGAGGCTTAAAACTCAAGAAATCTTACAAATATTATTTTCTAATTGCATAAAAGAATGGGAAAGAACTTATGATGGTGCATGCTGTACTTTCATGACTAACTTTGTCTTGAAGAATGAGTTCGGCAGCTATAAGGGCCTCCCCAGCTTTATGTCCCATCTGGATGATTTGATGCCACAGCAGCCTGGGTGTCTGAGCTGTGCCAGAGTTCAGCTTCACAAGCGGGGTGCAAACACTGCGGCCAAGCTGCTCATCCTTCCCCTGCGCAGAGGATCACATGCCACAATGTTTTAGATGATATTTCTAATGTTTTAATGAGTATGAAATTAAATTAAAAAATGAATGAAAGAGAGAACAGTTTTTTTCAGTGTCAGATGAAGGTCAGAGAAGAAAGAAGTAGATTAAAGGTGGATTCAAAGAAAAAAGTTATGCAGCAAACTGCTGCATACATATCCTTTGGCTAAAGGCTATAATCTAAATGCATCCCAAACACAACAAATACATAAAGGAAAAGACAACACCACACAACCTGAGGGAGATTTTGAAGATGTTGCTAAGTACGCTTATAAGCAGTAAAACAACAGTTTCATTGTGCCAATGCCGCCTCTAAAGGCATCTCCCACTGCCTACCACTTGGTCACTGTCGTAGAACTCCAGCACCACATCTGGAGGACAGTAAGCAATGTTCTGGGGGTCTCCGTATATCTCGATGTTCTTGAAAATCAGAGTTTGGTCCCAGGTTGGATTCAGCGTTGCTTTGAGTTTCTCTGTTGTCTTACTATGATGCAGGAAGGAGACGTGTGCATAAGGATCTGTGAAGAAAGAAAAGCATGATTTCATGTTTGTGTGTTTAGCATGAGGTCTAAAAAAAGCAAAAAATATGTTTTTGTTCTCTGGGCTTTGGTTTTGCCATTCAGGTTGGTGATTTGTACACCACCTGGAGGCCTTTCTGAACTTTCCTGGACCGTTTTGGTGGTCAGACAGAGGCAAAACCCAAAGATTGTTGCTACCTCCCGGCCTTTATTCAGAGCCTTGCTATTGGATTGTTTTTTGTAGCACCTTCCTGCCTCCTGCCTCATCAGTCTGAATTTGGGTCGACATTCCACGGATATATTTACAATATCAATATACTCATGATAAACCAGTTTAACATTACCAGAAAAACTGTCCTTGTCCATAGATCTCAGGTTCCTTGCTTGATAGACATAGACACGAAGATGGTACATGTGTGACTCTGTAGAGAGGAAAAACATATTACATGTGTATCATATTTTGCACTTTTATTTATTTAATTTTTTGCCATTGTTGACTTACTGTCAAACGAGCAGGACACAGTGGGCGTGTTAGCACCAAACAGTTTGGTGGCATCAGTTTTAGAGCCTTTCTCTTTCTCCTCTGTATCAACACCCTGCAGTGCAAACCAGGCACATATCTCAGCGCTACATGCTCATGCAACACACACTGCCAAATAAAACACATGGCGTGACAATGGATTTGTTTAATTCATGTGTAAATATTTGGTGATTCCTTGGGAAACGTTTTTTTTCCTCCCAGAGTGAAACAAGAACTTAGTTTGCCTCACTCTGAATTAGTTGAGCTCTCTCTTACTTACCAAAGCCCCTTCCAGCTTAAATATGGCACATGCTCCAAGGCGATCTTCAGGTGCCATTTTTCTCCTCCAGCGCCTTCGACGAAATGTATCTGATGACCTCTCCTGTCTGTGAAATTTCCAGCCAATCAGAGAAGAGAATTCCCAGCCCTCAGGGTCACCCTTTCTCTGCTTCTGCATTTAAAACAATAAAACATCAAGCTTTTAATCCTATAGAAGAAATCTAACTATCAATGTTAATGATTGTTCTCAAATTAAAATAAACTTCTGCTATATACAATAAAACATACTTTATTTCCATTTTTTAAAAAATGGAAACACTTAAACACAAATCATTTTATGTTATAAAAGTTTTGGGATAGTGTGCAGTGCCGACCTCCACTGCTGCTCCTGCAGGAACTTTTGCTCGCTTGCGAGGCCGAACCAGCCTCCTTCTGCGGTGGATGTGGTACACCTTCTCTGCAGGGACCCAGGACTGAGGCTTGTCATCTGGGGGAATGGTCACTCCATATTCCCAGCCTTTAGAACAAACAGATCTCTCAGTTTCATTGGAGTTGGGATGAACTTACAGATCCAGCATGTTAGTTTTTCTGTTGTTTTAATCCCACTATTCTCAAAGTGGGGTCCCTGGACCCCCAGGGGTCTACGAGCTGTACCTTAGGGGTCCTTGAAAAATAAATAAATAATAGCCTAGAAATAAAATAATTGTTTATCTTTGAGTATGTGAATAACAGGATATACAAGAGGTCTTTGATTAAAGAAACTGATGAAAATATTATTGGCAAAGTTTAGTTCATTTACTTTATTTTTGTTCTAATTCTTGAATATAAACTGTAAAATAAAATG
>JBAMHV010000023.1:13426173-13436567 GCA_037177535.1 Pseudomugil gertrudae
TAAAATGTTGTGGGTTTAAATTTAAACTCAAATAAAAATTCTATTTAAACGTGAATTGTACACATTTATTTGTAGTTGGGTTAAATTAAGCCAATATGTTTAAAATGCAATAGTTCCTTTGACTAATTAGTAATTCATTTGGCAGGAAATATATTTTGATTGATGTCAGGATTATGATGGGGGTCCCTGACCTCAATAAGTTTGAGAACCCCTCTTTTAAACCATAAATATTCCCGCTTTAATGGCCATTTCAGACTTATTAATCCTTTTTTATTTTAGAAAATGGTATTGTTTTTAATCCATTACAATTTAAATAAGATAAAATCACATGTTCAGCCAATTAGAATGAGTTTTTGCACCCTGATCATCCACAGCTCTGTTGTCATCCACAGTCCAGTTGTCCTCCCATGTCCAACCAGGAGGACATGCAAACTCTCCAGGTTGGCGACTCTTCTCCCCATTCTGCATGACACAAAAACTCAGCTTCAAACATAGAAAATATTTTTTATTCATTTTTAGTAGACAGATTGTAGAATGACTGAGTCATTAGAAACCGTCAATGAGTAAGAAAAAAATCCATCATAAGTGTTGTTACAAGCAACACATGTTCATTCATGAGTCCATTTGTCAAAGTTGATTAATTTAGTTTTTGTTTTTGTGTATGTTGTTTGCAGCTGCACTGCTCATTATTTGCATGCTAGCTTTTGGATCTCACCACATCCGTGTAGGACTCAGAGGCAGCCTTCCACTCTCCACCAGGGAAGCGGGTCTCATTCTGGAAAACCTCATCCATGAATTCAGTGTGTCCTGCGTCTGCCTCTGTCAGCAGACTGGAAAAAAGGAACACGCATACAGTATGTAACATCCATGTGGACATTATGACAGAATTATTTTTACATGTTTTAAGTCTGAGGCAGCATCTTATACATGCATTATATGTTTGCATATTCAGGATTGCATTTAGTGATGATCTAACTACCATTGTGTACTTTTTAGATCAATGTGTAAATAATTGAAGGAAGTACATAATAGATTTGTAATGCGTATCCATTGTTTGTTGGATTCTTTTCTTTTTTCTACAAACTGTACTGAGTAGTTTCTGCTTCTAAGATGTTGGCACAACAGGTCATGTACATCCGTTTTTATATTAGTCAAAAAATAGGGGGAAACATTATGCTTTACATCTGTTCTTTTATGTTTTTATTTATTGCCTAATTTCTTCCTGTTTGAGTTTGCAGCAATGCTGCTCAAATTTGTATGCAAATAAAGGCCTGTACTAAAAATAAAGTTTAAAATATATATGTTGGCACAGATTGCAAAGAAATGTTGCACATGAAACTGAAGTTTGAGTTAACAATGGTAGATTAAGAAACAGGAAAATGTAAATCCGTTGCACAACCAAATGCTTTAGGTAGAGAAATGTAAACAAAAATAACTCTTCCCTTATTCCAGTCAGTTTACAGATTTATATTCAGTAAAATAAAACAACAAAAAAGAAAAACATAAACTATAAAATAAGTTGTGCAGACTTAATAAAAACTCAATGCTTTTCCTAAAATGTGTTGCATTTAAGGGAAACATGCTAAATAATAATACCCATGTACAGGTATACTTACGCTTTTTCAGGATCAATGAACCAATCTAACTCCCACTCCCATCCTCTGGGTGGAATGAAGTATTCTTGTTTCAGCTTTAGTTGTCCCGTCACATCGGAGAATTTATGGCGTCCCACTAGGCCTGTGGTCCCCCACTTCCCAAAGACTTGGGCCTGGTTTTCATACTGTTGTAGAGCAGAAGATATGCTTACTTCTATGATCTGGTTTGACAGCTGACATGTTTGTAGACCTTTAGTTAAAATGTATTTAAATTCCTGTTAACAACAACTTGCTCTGGTGTAACGTACCAGCTCAGCAAACACACTGAAGGTTCCCTCAGAGAATGAGTTGAACTTTTTCTCATGTGCAGACAGACCCAGCCACATGTTGACTCTGATCTGAACAGGCACCTTCAGACCTTTGGTCTTGTCCATGGGATACTGCAGCAATAAGAAAGAAAAGATGTTTTTTTAAAAATGCAGTAGGCTGTTCAGACAAAGTCTGGTGCATCTGGTTCCTGCATAATATTGAAACTTTCCTCTACCTGTAAAAAGATGGTCTGAGTCTTGCCACAGTGCTGTCCACAGGCCTGCTCACTGTATGTTGAATACAAGATTTGATGAGCTGGAATACGACTGTATGCTACCCTCTTTTCACCACGTAGCATCCAGATGATCACATCGGGCAAGCTGTTCTGAGGCTAGAAACAAGGAGAATAATGCTATACAATATGCATACAAAGTGCATTATAACCATGGTGGGGTAGAAATGCTGCATGATTTTGATCTGGTTTTGTTTAAATGAAGTGTTTTTGCAAGAGATTTGATGAGGAATTGGAGATTCACAATGACTGGTCACTGCTGGAATTATTTAATTAGTGAGTAATCTCACAGGGAGCTGTCAGCTGGAGCTGGCCAAAGGATTTCAGGTTATTCAGTACACAGCTAAATATATTTTATGGCCTGTTACTGGAAGAATTTGGCTGAAGAGCTTTGATTAAACAAATTTGATAAAAAAAATGCATAGACAACAGAATGAGCCTCAGAGTTTTACATCTATAGAAATACATCCCAAAGAAATCCTTTAAAACAGCAGCATTTCTGATATTTGTACCTCCTCGGCCAGCTGTTTGAGTTTGTCCTGCCAAGCCTCTAAGTCAGACAGAGTGTCCCGGATCTCTGTGGCCTCCTCTTTCATGCGTCTGGCTGCTTCCTTGATAGTTGTCAAAGCACTGTCTCGCAGCTTCTTGAGTTGAATATCCAGAGATGTCAGGTTAGAACAGCCCTTCAGTTCAGGTATTGGGAAACTTGGGGGAAGCAGAAACACTGTTACTCAACTGCATTTGATCAAAGAATACACAAAGCACTGAGATTATATACAATTTCTAATATCCCTTCAGTCTCACAACCATTTTTGCTTTATTTAGTCTTTTATTTGACTCTTGGATTTATGTTTACTGAATGAAAAGAAACCCATACAACAAAAACAATCCTGATGTATAGCTTAGCAAAACCTCCTCTGGTTACCTCTCCAGGTCTTTGATCAGGTCATCAAGCAGCTTCAGCCACACCTCTACTAGCTGGTTGTCAGACACTTTAGCCAACATTGCGGTTTTAAATGCCTCCAGGTTGGATTGCTGCAGCAACAACAAAACAGCAAAAGTATAAAGAATACATCTTAATCCACACATGGATGATAATAAAGACCTACAATGGGGAGCTAACACAAACTTGCAGGTAATAAGTCATTAAGTGTAGTTGAAATGAAAACTGTTAAGAGTTTTCAGGATTAGAGACGAAAATATTACCAGGCGGTGAGTAATGTATTGGATAATGTTGATGGTGTCCAAGCGGTGGCTTATGTCCTCCCAGAATGATGTAATCACAACCACTGGTTTTGTATTTGCCCAGGGCAGGTAGTAGTAATGGTTACCTAGAAAAAAAATTAAAAAACCCCCTGGTTAATGTGATTCTGTGAAATGTTTTCTATCAATATTTATTATCAAATCAGATTTCATCCCTCACCATCAAAAACAGCACAGCTGTACTGGGTGGTGGAAGCCAGTGGTTTGCAGGTAGTGTCCAATTTGTTACCATAGTTACCAATGCTGACCTCAAACTGGATTGGCTCACCAGGTTCCTGAATCATGGAGGCGCTGTGGAAGACTGCACACAGACAATATTTTCTCCTCTTCTGGTACTTCTAATCAAGCAGAAGACGTGGATAGAGAGGCAGAAAGTATTTTAAACCCTTGAAGTGAAGTTTCAGGTTTTAAAGAGATTTCTAATCATTTTATCTTGAGCAGTAAATAGTCACAGTACCTGTACCACCAGGATGTCATCACTGTGGATATCCTCTACTGTTTTGTCGGTTTTCTCCTCCAGCTTAGTGGACAGCTCCACCAGAATCCTGCCTCGGTAGGCAACTCCTTCTCCCTAATATACACAAAGCATTAATACAAACCCTTAAAGGCATCTAGAAGTTCAGAGTGAAGGAAAGCTTAGGATTACAAGTGACTTTTAAGATACTGGACAATCATGTGTATTTCACTATACCTTGCCAAAATTGAGGTCCTCATAGGGGTCCGGCAAGCCAGTAAATTCTCTGGGACTTCCATACAGGTTGATATAACAGGGCCCAAACACAGGTAGGAAACCCACCTCAGCTTCCCCAGACTGAGCTAAAGAAATGGCAGCAAAATTCACCTATTAATAAATGACCTAAATAATGTATTTAGATAGTTGAAAGGTTAGTGAGCCACTTTGGTTGCGTGTAGAGGTGGATGTGGTAAATGACAGGGTGACAGCAACTAAATAAAGCAACAGTGAAAAAGTGATGTGAGATAAAAAATTAAAATGACTTGTTCTAAACATCAAAACAGTGCAAAGCATTGTGAAAAAGCAAAGTGGAAAAGCAGATGTTACAGAAGTTACAAACAAAACTGGGCTTGACTGACCATTCAAAACATGCTAAATTAATTACATCTCATGCAAAACAGAGTAATAAAAATCACGGGTGAACCTTCGTGTGACGGATATTCTCCATTTCTCGCATGTTCCTCTATTCCAGGAGAAAAAGGGACAGTTCAAGAACCATTAAGAGGCCAATTAAATCAGACCAACAACGATGTAAAGACATACAGTATAATGCTCTGCTCCAGACTACTCCAGAACTGTTGTGAATTTTATTTTAGACAAGCTTCATATAATAAAATGATACCTTCTATTTCTCCACCAGAGGAGGCTATCCTGGCCAGGTTCAGGTATGTTGTGCCAACAGCATCATTTCCTGTCAGGCGATCCCTACAATTACACATAATCACTTTAGCATACACACATTCACGTGAAAGACTCCATATGAGTTGTGCTCGAGTTTTTCACTTAATATGAAAAGACATGACATTAAAAAAATAAGTCTTCTCTTTGTTTTTAATAACAGTTATAGCTGTGCTCATATTTTCATTTCATATATATTCATATCAACACTTTCAGAGGGACACACCATTTTTCTAACCTTTTCCTCTTGCACTATTTCCCTCTGGCCTTCCTGGACTAAAGTTATCTGACCACTCATTTGCTCAAAAATGTACAGTGAAAAAAAATGAGCTGACTGCCAACAGAACATGTTATTGAGGGAAAGGAAGGGCCACTCAAGTCTGAGTCACTGCCGTGCATTATTCCCATGTGGTTGGTGTAGAGCCATGAAGACATATGCCCACACCCATACCACACTAACAAACACAATGCTGTGCTTTGCAGCTGCAGCTCCTCAGTTGTTGAACTCAATGTCCATTTTTAAGATTCAAGATTCAAGATTCAAAGCGTTTATTGTCACATGCACAGTGAGGAAACAGGTTTCCCTGTACAGTGAAATTCTTACTTTGCCGTCCACACCGAATGCCATAAATATTCAAAGTATATAAAAAGACTAATTTAAAAAGCATGCAAAAGAGTAAACATAAATATAAACTATAGGTAAAATATAAGTAAGTAAAGTAATCTATGTACATAATGTGCAGCGTGCTACATAAGCTGTGCAACATTCAGCATTGAATGAGCAGAAAGAACTGTCATGAGGTAGACGGTATGATACATGCGGTCTGCATTAAAACTCTGCATTAAAACCATTTTCTTTCCTTTAGCCTTTGATCCAGCTTGAGTAAAATTTTTTATTTTAATGTGATTTTTTCCTTATTTTTATTTTCCTTTTGGTCTCACTTTACATTGTCTTATTGCATACTTAAAAGGATGTGATGTCTTTTAAATGTTTTATGGATTCTTGCTGTTCAGCACATCTTGGCTTGCTTCCCTACAGTGTTCCCTACAAACAGCACATAGCTTACCAGTCAAAAACCACCAGTTTAACACGCTCACACATGGACGGGAACTGCAAGAAATACAACCATGTGAGATGAAAGAAGGAGAATAAGTATTATGATATTTGTAATAAAATAAGTTTTATGTTTTAATTCATCACCTTGACTTGAAGGTTCAGGACTTGGTTCCATTCCGGGTTTGCATTTTTCTCAATGATTTTTGTACACAACTGCAGAGACAGGAAAGCCATGCATTACATTTTCCTTTGAATTACAGCATCAGTACCTACTTTGTTTTATTTTGCGCTGCTGCTATGATGAGAAAAAGCATCGGAACCTTTCGGCCAGCAAAGCGAGCCTCCAGAAAGGGATCCACCAAATTCTTCTTGCAGTCATTTCCCCCAAAAATTCCTTTTATTGTCTGAACAAAAGCATCATCCACTAAAAGATGAGAAATGAAGAAGCAATAGACATTAGTGTTTCAGAACAGTCATGGTTTGGACTTTTTAATGTACTGTTTTTTTTCCTGTTTTATTTTATAGTCTTCTTCCCTGTGTATTTGCTTTAGCTTCCCTTTCCTATCCACTAGTTTGCCTGGTTTCAAGTTTATTCACTCCACCTGCGCCCACCGGTAAATACACCACTTGGTTTCACTTCTTGTTGCAAGTTCATTGTCTTGCTTGTCATGCTTATTTGTCAATATTGCCAAATCCTGTAAGTTAAGTTTATCTCTTTTATTTTATCAGCCTCCTGTGTTTGGGTCCTCTCCACAACATCGTGACACAGAGGAGCTTCATTCTGACAATCGTGAAATGAGTTCAAGCTTGTCTTTTTGTTTTAATCTACAAAATGGGGATAATTTCTAATATTGAATCGTATTACTTTGTGGGATGTCCTCAGCTCTGAACACCTTCAGTGACAGAGTAGCCCAGCGCAGAGTCACACCAGCTGGCAGCAGCAGGTTACTCTCTATGTCATCCTGGTCATCATTAGACTCACTCCTTTCCACCTACAGTTGATGAAACATGAAGGATTTCATTAAAGAAAAAGAAGGAAAGCCAAAACTTTTGTGTGATGCAAAGAGAGTTTACCAGTCATACCGGGGGTTCATCTCCAGTACCAACGACGAAGAGGCTGACTTTCAGGTAACCTTTGGCTCCAGAGCTGCTGTCATCCGGGTCATTCAGGAGGAGCCATTTTTTCATAACACAGTGGGCTGCAACCGCAAAATTCATTTCTAATCATACCATAATGATGGCACCAAAGATTTCATGAGCTAATTTATAAAAACAAAGTTTTTGTAATCAGTTATACAAACTAATAACTCCCTCACATAGTGAAATAGAACATATTTATATGAAGCCAACTAATACTATAAATCTGAATAATCTTAAACCAATCTTAAACCAACACAGCTTTGTTTTGGTTCAGCAGTCACAAGTTGCTGTTTGCTTGTCACGAGTAAAATCCTGCCGAATCATCCATTAGCTTAGTGTGTCCCACCTAATTAACATGCTTTCTAACAAAGTCACTGTTCATCTCTTCTGCTCCATGTTTATCAGAGATTCCTATAGCAAAGCAAAATTGAAGATAAGATCTCTTTTATGTTACATTTACATGTCCTAGATATAAATGAGCATTAAATGAGACCAAAGCAGTTTTCTCAAATATCTCTCCTGAGAAATAAGTCTCACAACGAGCTCAATTTAAGTTCTCCAAATTCTCTCATGTCTGTCTCTGTTTCTGATCTCAAAAATGAGAAGTATTGTGGCGCTCTCATTTATGTCTCAATTTAATATCCTTACTTCGAACCATTGTCTCAGTAATGTCTCTGTGAGAAATATCATGTCTTGCTCCTAATGAACCCTCATGAGAAGTAATTCAGAAAGCAATGATCACAGAATGATACAAATATAAAAAGCTCAAATCTCATGAGACGAGATTGAACAACAGATGAGCAACACATTTTTCCTATGGGTTGTTCTTTTAATGCAAGGGTGGGGAACTCTGGACAAGAGCCAAGGTTCCTCACCTCAGAGCATCATAAGAGAAATGTCACTAAGACAAGCCTGCATGTTTTTTTCTGAATCTCCCAAAACACTTGCAACTAAATGAAGTAGACAAGGGCCACGCCATAAATGTGGACAAACTGTGGAAAACTGTATTGTCATACATCTGTGACTGGAACATACAGTATATGATGAAAATTGTATGTCAAAACAAGAGATTCTGTCACATGACCACACAAGCTGTGTACAAATTAAACCTTGTTGTAAAGGTGAGTTATCTGACTTTAACAATGTTAAAATAATTTATTATTATTATTATAGAGGGGAAATAAGTGAAGAAACACAAATTTCCCTTACTTTCTCTGCTAAGTTTATATGCATGGCAGCACTGCTTTAAGGGAGGCTGAACACAGTTCTTTTAACACAGTCATTAAAGTCCTGCTTTGTGTTGAAACTAAAGTCAAAATAACATTGTAGAATTTGGTTAACCAGATGAGAATTATTCCAAGTGAGGGATACATTTGGAGTTTCTTTGGGAACAACAATTAACTACTTTTTATTGTATTTTTAGTGTTTGGTGTAATTCTTGCTCGTATTGGTCATTTGTCTTATTGTATACAGGTTACAATAAACAGGTATATTGTATTCAGGCTTGTCCATCCATCCATTATCAGTACAGTTTATTCCATGATGGGGTCGCGGGCAGCTGGAACTTCAAACAGGCAAATTGCCAGTCCATCACAGGGCAACACAGAGAGACAACCAGTCACACACACAATCACTCCTTATGATAACTTTGAATGGAAAATCAACCGATCGTGCAGGTCTTTGGACAGTGGGAGGAAGCGGGAGTACAACTTCCACATTGAGCTCATGATTAAAAAGCACCATGTAACCATTCCCAATAAAATGTTGAATCCTGTTAGATCACCTGACTTGTCACATTTCTTTTATCAAACATGGGCAGAAGAAATACATTTTTGTAACCTTTTATAAGAAGAAAATATAGTTTTAGACAAATCAAAGAAGACCAAAACAAAGCATATCTTTTCTTTACTAATGCTTATCAAGTTAACAAACATTACCAAGTCTTTACACGTAAATGAAACTATAATATGCAGTTTGTGGTGAGCTTACCTGGTTCATCATAAACATAGCCAACATCCAACTGCATGAGAGTACAAACAGGTCACGCTCATCAACATTAACCACACTTTTTTTATCATATTAATGAATAATTTTGTGTTGGGGAAATAATAAACTGCATACCTTGAATTCTCCCATAAGACAGTCTGCCCTCAGTGAATATGAATTATACACCTAAAACAGGGGAGTACAACCCATCAGTTATTTACTATAGATTTCATACACACTCAGACAGAAGGCTCCAACATTGGCATGCACTTACCCGGAAGCTAATGTTCTGCTCAAACAGCTCTGATGGTAGCATGTGAACATTGTAAAAGAACATCTGGAGAAAAAAAATAATGCATGTCAGCAGGACGTGGCTTGTATGATGGCTCAGACTAATCTTTGGTTTAGGGAAATGGCATAATATTATTATAAAACTTGTGTTATCTGTTGTATGCAATGTAGCAATACCTCATCAAAGAATGGATTATTTGCCCTCTTGATCCTCGTTCTGTGAGTCTGTCCACACACATGCACCTTCACCACAGGCTTGATATTGTTGCCAGGTAACTGACGGGCTTCAATGATGCGAACACGGATCTAAAAGACACAAATTTCTTCGATTGTTAGTGGATCTTGTGTATATCGGATTCAGTGTTATCGGTTCTACATTTGTTTGTAGATGTTGTCCTGTGTTATTAACCGCCTGCATATAATTGCTGCGCTGAAATAGTCTGACTGAGCTTATCAAAAGGATTAGGGAGAATGAAAGCAGCTTTTCAGTGCTAAACTGCATAGCTTCCATCCATGTCACAGTTCAAACCATAAATGTATTGGCCTTTTTTTCTAGAAATGTATTTTAGAAAGCAAACACTAGTTCTTTTATAAACTCAAACATAAGGTACAGAATTTACATTTTGCAGCCAATGATGCAAAATAACTTTCTCTAAAGATGGAAATAGTAGGTTAAGATATGCCATCAACCTTTTTTTCATTGGTACTAAAGCTGTACTAATGAGGTGGTCCTCCTTTCTATGGGTTGTGCGCCCATGGTCAATGGATTATTTGTTTATGCTGGTAGCTATAGGTAGATGTTAAAGCATAAGGTATAAAAATGCCATAATGTTTATGCACAAAATGTAATGTCCATCCATGCATTTTCTACCGCTAAGTGGGTTGCGGGGATCTGGAGCCAATCCCAGATGACGTTGGGGGAGAGGCGGGGTACACCCTGGACAGGTCACCAGTCCAGTCCAACCATGCACACCCACACTCACTCCTATGGGCAATTTAGAGTCTCCAATCAGCCTATCCCCAAGGTGCATGTCTTTGGACTGTGGGAGG
>JBAMHV010000023.1:13436667-13448529 GCA_037177535.1 Pseudomugil gertrudae
GTCTTTGGACTGTGGGAGGAAGCCGGAGTACCCGGAGAGAACCCACACTAACACGGAGAGAACCCACGCTAACACAGAGAGAACATGCAAACTCCACACAAAAAGATTCCTGGTTGGACCTCCTCTAAATATAATTTTAAAATAATAATATAAATAATTAATATTATAAATAATATGTATTATTATTTATTAACCTTAACCAAGAGATGTTAATACTTAAAGCCAACAATCAAGCCACCTAATGTGTCCATTGAGACATTTTGGTCCCAATTTCATGTCCTAAATCTAACTAAGAAGTGACAAAGTCATTTACTCTAGCTTTGTCAAATAACTGAAAACAAGACAAAAGTCCTAGTTAAATGCTGGTGTCAGTTAACATAAAGATCTATGTACACACACACACCATTATGGTTTATTTACCAAATGACCTGAGATGGACGTATTATTCTCCTGCTCTTGTGGGGACACTATTACATTGAATGTAAAGACATCAATAATACATCTAATCTCTCTATTTATGTGACTGCAAAGCATTTTTTGAAGACAGTGTTAAAAAACAGAAAGAATTAAGGCCACTAATTATATACTATTATATATCGTTATATACATATATGTATATATATATATATATATATATATATATATATATATAAAAACACACAAAAGGCTACTGAAAGGCTAAAAGTGACAACCTGAACTAGATTAGAACCAAACTGACCTGGAAGTCTTGGACTTTATTTACAAGTCGGGAGCGACTCTGTGATCTGGCCAACTTCTGACGAAGATTAACAGTGGAAGATGGGGAGACACCCACAGTGCCACTTTGGTCCCCATCTACCACAGCATCACCACCTTCTTCATCGACACCTCCTAAACAACAGCAGAACACGATGAGCAACTATTAAAAAATAATTAAATAAAATGACACACTAGAAAGATAATGTAAACACACCAGCGTCCACTGTTGCATCTCCACCTTGTGGATCATTGGGGTTCGGCACAGCACTGGCAGGAGGCTCATAGGTGACCACAAGGTTGATTGTAGCCTATAAGGGTTGGTCAGTCAAATTCTTCCTTAAATACTTACATTTTTTTATTTAGTTATCTATTTATGAATTTACTGTGCTAAAGCCTTTTGTCAAATGGGACTCACCCCGATATTCTGCCCATTTTCACCAGCCAAAGGAACATTTTTAGATGGCAGAGATCTTGCTTTACCTGATGTAAGATCTCTCAAAGAGATCTTAGTTGACCCAAGAAATCTGTAAAGCACATGAAGAAATCATTACACACAGAGCAATCTGAATGCAGTGAAGTATAACATTAGAATGGGGACAATTCAGTTCTGACTTTATCAAATAGCACTACAACTCTGGGAAGTCAACACAGCCATGGGTGGTTTAAAGCGCGCACACACATGCAATGCTGTTTGATGCTGTGCTGTTTGTGGGCACGACTGAAATTGCATTCACAAAAGGACAAATCAAGGTTACCACCCAGAGCTAACAAACCCTACCTGATTAGTCAAACAGTACCACATGAGCAACAGCACGATGTGTCTGTTTTAGCCACTGCTGACTTCCTGCACAAACATTTATGAGTAATTTAAACATCAGCTGTGAGTAACAGACTGAGTGTGCTATTTGAGGGGCCAATTTTCCAAGTCTGCAATACTGGGACTGTTCACAGCCCTGGCATGCAGACATTGCTACCCATTTACTAGAATTTGAGTTAATGCATAACAGATAAGGTAACACTAAAAACATAACCACAAAATACACATTTTAGGGAGTACATATGGAGTTACAAAGACCTAAATATTCAAGATAATTTGATTGTGAGAAAAAGTCTTTGAGATTTTAGTTTGGCAGCTGTTTCCAGCAGGACCAGTTACCTGAAGGGAACATCTCAGCAACTCTATAAATCTGGCAGGCTGCCTCAACAAATATTAAATACCTTTCAGTCCATTTGTATTTGTAAAATGGAATCTAAGCAACTATGTAAACAGGGTTTTATGAAAAATATGTTGGGGAAGTAGGTTACTTCCACAGCACACCATTTAAGGTTCCCTGATGCAGCCACTGGGCTGTCTCTGGAAGCAGGGATGTTCCTCTGGTTTTAAGCTCCACTGCGTTCAGACAGAAATATTTCAACACTAAAAGAGATTAAGTCATATATCAATTTTGAAACACTGACTTTAACATTTGCACAATAGGGTGTAATTATTATAGTTCTGTTGGGTGCATGTAGTTAGTAAGGATGACAACATGTAACTGTGCAGTACCCTAAAGCTCTGGTGGGTCACAATATGTTTTAGCCATAAATATAAGATTCAATCTTTTGTTGCTGCTTTCAAAACGAACAGTTATTCATTAAGTAATGAAGCCATTAAAAAAGAAGAAAACTTTTTCTGAAAGGTTTTCTTTTTTTTATTTATTAATCTGTGAATTTCAACACAAACAGCTCCCTTGGCTGGGTTTTAGTTCCCGCTATGTTCAGGAAAAATGAAGGGAAAAGTGAACATAATTCTTTCAGCGCTGAGTTCAAAAGGTTAGAATCTCTCTTTAGTGGGAGGTGTGACTCCATTTACAAAAAGGAAACTAAAAACTTGGACGTTTCACAGATTTTTCTGTGAGGAATGTTATTAAAAAACAGGGATGTTTATGAAGCTGTATCCGTTTTCAGGTATGTTTAGGTTCTTTGTTACAAAGCAAATCAGGTGTAAAGATGTAAAAATGTCTGCTGGATTTTAAAAACCAGTCTTATTGCCTGGCCCGGTAGTTTTAGTTATACTGCATTGATTTGCAGTAGTGGATTTCTTTCCGTGACATCTATCTTTCTATTTTTCTTGAACCTTGAAGCTAAAACCTTTCAGTGACAGCTGGAGAAAAGCATTTGTGTTCCCTGAGGACGCGTGTAAACTCTGCAGGTCCTGACTTTTCTCTTGCAATTCAGACAGAAATATCTTAAGCTAAAGACTTTGCCAATCCTCTGACTTTATCTCTGTTGCACAGCGAAGTTTAATGCCTGCACTGAGGAAGTTAGTTAATTTGCTAATGTTTACACCCAAATCTCAGGGGGAGGGACTCAAGCTTTCATTTTTGTGATGCTCGACAGACTTTGTCCTCTATATTCCACGCCAAACGCTGAATTAATAATAAAGTCAGCTATTATTTCTCATATGTGCCTTCCTGTTGTCATGACAACAGGAAATTACTCACAACAGCAAATGGGAAACTATTTTAGAGCGAGGGAAAAGCCCTCCTCTGCCCCCTCAGTGTAAATCTTTATGGAGAGTGTCAGACAGTCCAGCCCAGTGGAAAACTTGACTCCATTTTAAATGGCCCCCTGGGCTGGATGTGCACACACAGCACCTCCCAAATGCACAAGGGAAACTTTTACTCAGCAAGGCAAAGGCTGGAAAAGTCATATGCAGTTTAGTATAATTTGCAAAAAGCAAGCACTTTTATGTGAACCAGTTTCATAGAAAGAAACAGACTTTGATGGCAGTAATCAGGGATGTAAGTAAGTTTTGTGGTTGCAGCAGATTGGTCCCACATGTCGCTTCATCTGAAACTCCCTTGTGCTTCTCTGAGGAAGTGAAGCGACATTTTGTGTTACAGTATTTTCCTTATATTTTTTTTAAATATTAATTCGAACATCACTTCTATAATTACTTCTTATTTGCAACAGACATTTCCAGTGTTCTCACACGCAGTCCAGGGAGAGACAGAAGACAAACAGCTATTCATTCCTTCATTCATTGTTTCCCAACCAGAATCAGAAATCCCACACAAGTCAGCATGTCCCAGCATGGCAAGAAGGGTGTGAGAGGGTGGAGAAAGCCAGCTACACAACTAAAAGTTTCTGTGTCTTCAAACGTGTCTCACTTTTTTCTTTTTTATTTGTATACAAGTGTGCTGTTAGCATATGTGTAACAAGCACCGGGAAGCGCTATGAGGGATGCGTAACTAATAGCAGCATGAAGTTGGAAACAGCAGTTGCTTTGTTAAAAGAAAAACACTTACATCCATGCAGCTCAATAAAACACCATGTCTCAGCCATGCTGATTAATTACTTGAATGATTTAATATTGGCTTAGTTAATTCCAAGAAATTCTGTTCAGACAAAACCAAGTTTGCACAGTGATTCAGTAAGGCGAGGCTCATCACTGTGATCCCTCTGTTGCACAAAGCTAACAGTGAGCTCTGCCTCTGGGGTTGAACAACACTTACTTATCTTTCCCAATAGTTTCATAGTCTTTCACAACCACGTCCAGGTACGAGCTGGAGTCCAGAGGAGTTCCTTTCAGATCAAACTCAAGCACCTGGAAGAAAAGATGTTTCTGACCAACGGTATATAGGAGACTTCCAAACCAGTACACGATATCAAAATAAACCCACACAAAGCAAGATCCATCATATGACCATCTATAATAAAAATCAACCAGAACACACAGACTTGTCATTTTTCAGGAATGTTTGTAATTAGATTACCTCATTCCACACAGGATTCACCTCATTGTCCACAAATTTGGTTTTCTTCTTCTCATCTAAAAGAAAAATAATTTGACTGAAGACTTGTTGCTTTTTTTTACATGATACAAATGTCTATAAACAAAAGAGCAAATAGAGAAATGGATAACAAAAACACGTTATGGTTAAAATGCTGTATGAGATGGTTATTCGGACTAGAAGTCATTGTCAAACCGCTTTTGAGGATGGAGTTTGAAAGTGTTTGCAGTTAAGCCAACATGTGAGCGAAGGTGAAAATAATGGCATCAGGAGAAAAAGCTGGTGTGGACAGAAAGTAATTTCTAAAGACTGAAAACTTCCATCTCATACAGAATGGATTTATATATCCTCATATAATAGCTTACAGCTAAAGTTCTTATCATTTGTAACTTGTCTTTTCCACAGCAATTATCTCATATCTCTGCAGTCTATGCAAACCCACTTTACGCACCTGGAAACATTGTAGCACACTAAGTTTAAAGCCTGTAACTCCAGCATGTTACTGGACATCATGTGGGTAAATGATGGGAAACAAAGTGAAGCTGCTGTTATTATTACATCATGAGCATACACTTGTGTTATTATTACCACAGCATTATTTCCTTTGGTGAGAAAAAAAAAGTTTTCTTACACATATAAATCTGGTTGTACTTTTACTGAATCCGCTTCAAAATGTTAAACTTAGTTACTTTTACTTCAGCTGAATGTTTTTGTTAAATAAAGTCACATACCTTTAAAAGTCACAGAAACAATTGGGTCAGGACTTCCAAGTTTCTTCTTAGGGAGACCCTTAGCTGACTCCACTACAACCCGCAACATGATGACAAAAAGAAATTAATAAGAGAGCAATAAGTTCAAAGCAGACATCCTTACTGCCCCATCACTGAAAACAGACGGGACACAACTGAGCAGTAGTTATTTGTGTGAGCTCTGGAGAGGGGGGATGGGGGTGGGTCACAGGAGTCCAATTAAGGCTTGAGGCTTGAGTTGCATTTTGAGTGGATGCTGCCATCTGTGAGTCTGAGAGGAGATGGCAAAGAGAGCAGAAACCATGCAGGATTTAATGAAAGAGGTGCGGTTTGTTTAAACAGTTTGTATGCTCTATACATAACTTAAAAAGCTAAGCATTTTCATCTGATAATAATGTTGATGAATGATTGTAGACTTATTAAAGTTTACAAATCAACCCCACACACGTACACACCCACACCGACACACACACACACTACCTGCAAAAATAACCATTTACATGGTTTTTGGCTCCATCTAGCGGCTGTGCTGAGCAACGCAACACATCCTGGGGATTACAGAGCCTTGCTTCAGTGCTATTTCTAAGTAGGTTTGGTTTATATCAAGGTACTTATAAATATGACGCAAAACAGAAGAACATGAGAAAAATAAAGTCTACCAGATTAATTATACATTTGAGTTGTTTTTTGTTGAATGGTTTGGTTTATATCAGCCTCAAAGCACCAATCTGACTCGTCTCCATAAAATCTGCATTGAGAATGATTTAAAGGGTAGCCCATAATTTATAGCCACTGTCAGTGATTTTAAGAAGTTGTTTATATGAAACTCAGAAAAGTGCAGTAGAAGGTCTGAAAACGTATGAATGTAAAATAAAGGAATCAGTATACTGTCTTTGTGCTAAAATATTAACTTGTTAATAATTGTTCGTTAAGACTTATGGAAGAAATGGTCAATGTATAAAAACAAATTAACGATGTAACACAGAATATGTTACCTTGCACTCTGTTCTGTATTTCTATGTGTTTTGTAATGTAAACAAGAAAAAAAAATATTAACTTGTACAACATTAAATCTTTTAGTCTCTATTATAACGTGTCCCAGTAATTCCTGAAAAATGACAGCTATTATGAACTAGAACTGAACAGCATTTACAGCCATGTTCTAAAAACAATCTTCTTTCTGAAAGAAGCGACAGCACAACTTATGTTTATAAAAAGAAACACAAGACTTGTCACTTGGAGAAAAAATAGGCCTCAGAGGACATAATTGTATTTAAGTGTGGTTTGAATTGAAGGTGCTTTTTCATGTAGTTTTTATACTTTTTGCTACAAGTTTAGAAAAGACGTCATACATTTTTACATGACTTGTGTTTTTTAGGACATGATAAAATGAATATGTTACATAAAAGCTATAGGTTTAAAGCTTTCTTTCAACCATACGAGGCTCATTCTCAATGATATGAGAAGTAAAACTGCTCTCCATTGCTTGAAAATAATTAAACCCCATTAGTTAAAGAACAGAGGCACTAAGAAAACATGGCAGAGAAACCTTACTTGACACTTTTACTCTTTTAATCTTCAAATATTGTGTTTTTTCTAAACATTATCTTTTAAGGGTCTCTCTACAATCCTCATTAGGCCAAATAACACTATGCTGGATCATGTTAAAGTTATTAATCTTCACCATACTGCCTCCTCACTAACTCAGCCCCTTTAAATGATTAACCTGCTGAGGATTTGTGTTTGGTTCTGTTGCCCAAACAGACCAGAAGTTACTTTAGAAACCGTTGGCTTTCCACTTCATCAGAGATGTGCTGACCGTGTTTCTTCTCGCTTTCTCTGAATGTGGTCAAACACCAGCGTTGGATAGTTTTGATCTGTTATGCAGACATTCCTTTCCTGTCTAAGCTTTGTTTAAGGTTTGCATGACAAGACAGAGGATGGGAGGGGGCAAAGGCTTTGTATGATTTGAAGAACACTGAGGATCCCACACTGGCCTCACACTGGCTGCTTCATTTTCTTACTACATGGTTTCAGACACTGACCTGAAGATCAAAAACTTTGGTGATTTTAAAAGGGGTTCAGACCCTAAGGACATCATATCCAACTTATTATCATGGATGCCTTGAGAAACAAGAAGAACCTGTGGAGGATCTATGAGAAAGAGGTTCCACACAGCAGGTTTTGGTGAGTTTAATTACAACATGAAAGAGTTCTGTCTATAAGTTTCTTATTGTTTAGCAGAGACATAAATGCAGTAATTCAATGAAAATGTTTACATGGTCATCATTAATGGAAAAGAGCCAATGCTGAGTGGATGCATCTCAAAGTTTTTTCCATCAAATTAAGTAAAAAATAATAGTTTTTGGTTTTTTTTATTCTCCATTGAGCCATCATTCTTCTGTCCAGAAAATATATTTATAAACTTCTAGTAAAGTCTTCCAATTCAAAGAAAATTAGATTACATGTATCATACAGTAAAATAAACATTACAACGTACACATTTTCTATATTTATACCATTTCTGCTTTTATTTCAAACCGCTTTACACAAACTCAGATGCAGCCACCTCCTCAAACTCTTTCCGTCTATCATGTAATTACTTTGTGACTCCTCCGACTGGATGTGAGAAATGATGTAAAGGACCTATTATGCATGTCCTGAAAGACCTGGGAAAAGAATTTGCACTGCTGAGACGTATTGTCCATGTCTGTAGTTTCCCTGAGCAACAAGCCCACACACAGATCACTGGGTCTGGTGGTGAGAAACAACACTTTCCTTTTGCTCAGGACATCCACCAATTCTGTCTTAATCCTTTATTACTGATTCCTTTCATAAGTCAAAAATAATAATTGCGTTTATAAATAGGTCAGAAGTGTATTGTGGCTGTGCTGCCACAAGGGGGCGCTACATTCACTCAACAATTATCTTTTAACAGATCTCAGACACTAGTGGCCTTAATGAATGGTTAAAAGAGACTAGAACTAAAATAGGTGTTTCTTAAACACTAAAGTGTCTCTAAATACAAAATATATTTTTGCACATTATTCAATGTTTGTTATATTTTCCTTTCTATATTGTGTTGCTGCCAGTGATCCGGCTTGTGGTACCAGTCCTGCTGAAAAACTCAACCTAGAACACCTGCATCTCCTGAGAAAAGCCTTCGTCTGCCCAAAAGTGGGAGAAATGACCCAAACAAACAGGCAGAAAGGTAGAAATGAAGAGACTGGAATAAAGTTTAAAGAATTTCAGGAGGTACTAAGGTCTGTGATTGGTCCAACTATGGATGACACGTGGGTGGAGAGATTCTTCAGTGAGGTAAAGAAAATGGAGCTTCATCTTTAAAAGTGTCAAACAAGCATTTTACATGACAATACAGCGACAAAATACATATTTCATTAGTTTAGTGCTGGTATAGAGTCAACATGGCATGAAAACAGGATGCAGGATGTGATTTCTGTGTTTTCATACACAGGTAGATATTAGCTGCACAGGACAGGTAAAGTGGCACCAGCTGTGTTCTTACTTGCTTCTGGAGTACACTGAAAGACAACGTGCCTCCATTCCCACAGCTGCTCTGCTGGATGTCCAGCCTCAGTTCAGACACTGCTCTCACAACAAGGTAAATATTGTCAAATGAAACGTGTAGTTGTGGAGATTTTGGCCTCTAATGTGGGTCAAATTGTGGCCAGTTCATAAAAATCATAAAACATCTCTGTGATAGATGATGCAAATGAAGAAGAAGATAAAATGAAGATGTATAGCTTTGAGAATGAGAGGGAAATGAATAATTTGGAAGGAAATAATCTAAGCAGCAATAGAATTGTGACGTCAGGAAAGACAGATATATGATGAAGATAAGTGGTCACAAGATGAGTTTAAACAGAAGCAGTTTGTTTACATTGCATCAATAGACATTACAGTAAATGTGTCATGGTTTTCTCTGGAATGGGAATAAGCTCCTGCCCCAGGTGGAGGAGTTCAACCATCTGGGGTCTTGTTCCAGATTGTGGGAAGGATGGAGCATGAGATTGACAGGCGGATCAGTTCAGCATCTCCAGTAATGCAGACTCTGCACCGGTCTGTCATGGTAAAGAAGGAGCTGTAGAACCATTGTTCCTCCACATGGAGAGGAGCCAGATGAGGTGGTGTGGGCAACTGGTTAGGATCCTGGTGTGGTGTTCCGGGTTCCCACGAAAGAAGACCCAGGGGGAGAGCCAGGACACGCTGGAGTGATTATATCTCTTGCCATGCATGGAACCTCGGGATCCCTCCTGGTGAGCTGGCAGATGTGACTGGGGTGCGCCTCCTTAGGCTGCTGCCCTCTCGACGCAACCCCAGATAGGCGGGAAAATGGATGGATAAATGAGTGGATGGATAAAACAAAAACTATTTTAAAAGAATTAATATTCTTGTAATTGTTGCTCTGCAGAGGGCGCCAACTGTCCGTGTGATTGCAGTTTCCCATCCTCCTCCATTTCGTTATGTTAGTGTCAGTAAGGGTGGTCAGATCACTGTTTGGAACAGCAACCTACACATCCTTACAACTTTAATGGTGAGTAGCATTATTTTCTACTTTCATATATATATATATATATATATATATATATATCATTCCCAAAAGCATCCAAACACACTCACATTTTTCTATTTAAATCAGCTTGCTGGAGACCCGACAGAGGAAGTTGCCAACACGAGGAGGTTTAGAGGCTGGACCACTGATGCTGTGTATATGAGTAACATCTCCAGGGTCGTCATTGCGACTGACTGCAGAGATTTACACTTCATCAACATCTCTTTGAGCAGTATATCTGAAGATGTTCATCTGTTTGGTAGTTTGTTAATAATAGTAATTCAGGCTACAGACTTCATAAATGAAAATGTCACTATAAAGCTTTACTTTATGCTTTGTTCAGGATTTCCTGCTGTCCCAACTGCTCTTTGTTACTGGCATAACGTACAGGTAGAGCTATCATTTACATGTTTTAAAACTAATATTTAAACTGGATTCATTTGCTAAGAAAACCACTCAGTCCTAGTGTTTTTCCCTTGAAGTGTCTGGACCAACCTCCACTGCTGCTCCTGGGAGATGACAAAGGAGGAGTCCACCTGATGCGGTTTCTAAACACCTCAAAAGGGATTTTCAAGAATCCATCCAAAAAAAGGGAAAACGGCCCACAAAGGATATTTTTCCCCGTAGGTTTCACCTCCAGTATTTACCAAACCTACTTAGTCCTTGTTGTGTGTGTGTATATTAGAACAAAGTAAAACATTGTAATGCAGCTGTTGGTCACTCACAACCTTTATGTGCTTTTGAAAGGACCTTGATGAACATGGCAATATGGTCTCCTACCATCACATTCCCAAAATCCACCAGGAACCAATCAACAGAGTAATGTTTGACCCTGGTACTATGGTCATCATGACTTCATCAGAGAGTCACACCACATCTGTAGTCTTTATCAATATGTCACTGAAGCAGGAACCTCGTGTGTGGAAATTTAAGCAGGTAACTTTGGCCTTTTATTATAGTGATTGTAACTGTTGCATTGATAAAAACGCATAAAGACGTGACATGAGACTCTTTATTTTGGACACATTGTGCTCTAAAGAGACTTTTTAATCGGCCTTTATCAGAGAGTGCACTGAACCCATTTTTAGTCACATGATGGTAAACAGGTTCTGGGTGACACTGACCTAAAACAGCATGCAGGGTTATGCAACTTAAATCTGTTGTTGTAGAAATTAGTAGTACAGCCTTGAATGGACATGCATGTTAATGTTAACATGACTGATTAGGTATA
This sequence comes from Pseudomugil gertrudae, assembly GCA_037177535.1. Taxonomy (NCBI): domain Eukaryota; kingdom Metazoa; phylum Chordata; class Actinopteri; order Atheriniformes; family Pseudomugilidae; genus Pseudomugil; species Pseudomugil gertrudae. Next base: position 13,447,735 of record JBAMHV010000023.1, read on the forward strand.
TCTGTAAGCTACTCCTAAAAACTCTCACTGCAAACTGGGTAAGACTGCTTAAGGTGACTGGCACAGCTCAGACCCATGAAACACCATTTTGTGTGCACATCCAGCTACACAAAGCATTATCTCTATTTTGGTCTCGTTTCAGGGTGCTAAATGTTTTGACTACAATGCATCTCTACAGTTGTTGGTCACAGGAGGCTGTGACCAAACAGTAAGGCTGTGGACACAGTATGTGATCTCAAGTCCTGTTGCTACACTGCTGGGTCACCATGCCACTATATTAGATGTTGCAATCTACCAACCAGCGAGGCAGATCTTAAGCTACTCCAGAGATTCTGTGAGTTTTTGCATTCATAACAAAGGGCTTGTAAAACAGTGGTGTTAAAACAAGCCTTGCACTTAAGCAGTGATTTGTCTACCTGTTGTGTATTTTCTTGTCAGGAGCTGCGGATTTGGGACATCTCTGCACATATCTGCTTGAAATCTATTCGCTTACAGTTTCCCTGCTTGCAGCCAGGTCGCATCCCAGAGCATGGCAACTTCCCATTTCTGTTGCTGAGCCCCCCTCTTCCTGCAGAAACACAGCCTCATTTAGTGGTGGGCTGCAAAGATCACCTGGCATACCTCATTTTGTCTGAAACAAGACGAGGAGCAGGTGGTTGCTTAACAGATGAAGAAAGGGAATGCACCCCATCACTCTCGTGTGCCCTGTTCAAACCCACTGTTACATGCAAGCACTCTTCCCCCTGTCATCTTCCCTCTGGAGACAAGTGGATAATTGGCTCCTGATTACCTGGA
>JBAMHV010000023.1:13448629-13470478 GCA_037177535.1 Pseudomugil gertrudae
ATATTGCTTTCATTTCTTTGGCACAATCCATCTGTCCCTTCCTCTCCCACAGGTTACAGCAGCGGATATCCTTTTTTTGAACATTCATTGTCAATAAACATCATTTTAAATCACTATATTCCCATGTCATCTTATTCTTTTAGTTGTTGGCATGTTGCACCCCCTCGGGGGCTGTAACACCCACTCTGCGACAGGTGGTGACCGGACATGTTGACTCCTCTCTGTCTCTGTGGGACGTGGAAACAGGAAAGAGACGTCTCCGTATTTTAAATGCACATGGAGAGGAGACACTCACCTGCATGGAGCTGGACTCTTCTCACAGAAGGCTGGTCACTGGGGCTCGTAATGGCACTATTAAGGTTTTAATACCGCAACTTATCACTGTCAACAGGAATATTGTGCATTTATTAGTTAGCATAGTAACATATTTTGTTCATATCTGTCTCAAATGAGCACTTAATATGCAAAAAATACATGTATGTGTCGACTACTTTCAAGCAGGTATGGAATTTACTTAATGGCCTTAATTTGCACAAGTTGGAACCTGTCACCATCTCGGAGGTTACTGGACTGGCCTGTCTCCATGACAACCAGCTTCTTGCTGTGGGATGGAGCCAGCAGGTCATTCAGTACAACATTACAGGAGCCAAGGTAAAATCAAGGTTGTTTTGAAGAATGAACCACTGCTCTTTCATATAGTTTTTATTTAAATAAGAGCACCATGAAACAGAGCCTTTCCCAGTAAATAGCAGGAGAGAGGCAGGTACACACCAGAAAGGTCCATCGTAGGGCCAACACAGAGAGACAGACACTTTAGTTTAGAGAACCTAACATGCATGTGTTTAGATGCAGGGAGGAAGCTGGGGCACCAGAGAGAACCAACACATACACATGCAAACTCCACACATAAGGCCACTGTTTGGAAAGAGGGAGCCAAAAAGTTTACCTGAGGGTCACAAGCAACCTCCCATTGACCAAAATCATCCATTCAGCCTAAAATTCACGTTTTTAGAATTTGTATGAATTTATATGGCAATGACCTGTCAATATTTTATTAATACCACAGTTAACATGTAACACTATATTCTAGTCAAGAGGTTAAAATAAGTCTTTAACTGTGAGTCTAGACAGTTTTCCTACGTTCTTCCTGACATGTTGAAAGTGAAACGAGCTCCACATAATTTGCTGCTTCCGTGACAAATCCAGTACAGACTTGAAACAGTGTTTTTTCTAAGGAATGCTGAACATTTAAGTCTCTAAAGAGATATTTTTCCAATAGTTGTGCCAAACTCAGTCCTTCACATCCAGTCAGTTCATACTTTTTATATCTTAACATTGAGTCTTGAAAAACCCTTTTCTTTTCATTACACGGGCAGAAAAATGCCTGTATTTTTAGCGGCACATCATAATAATGCTGTTTATATTTTCACAGCTTAGATTCTTGTGTTTCCGTGTTTCACTGTGTAATCTGGTTGTTGTATTCATTCCTACAGGAGGGAAGTAGAAAGGCTCAGTATCCACCACAGTGTTAGTGCTGTTATTTTTCTCCTTTTAAAAAATATGTTTTGACATTAACAAATGAAAAATACAGTTTTGTACATGTATCTGGTGAGATGAAAGACATGTGCAACAGTATTTTTAACGTCCACCTGCTGAGCTTCCAGATGGTCCATCATAAAGAGCTCACCACAGCATGGAGCCCAGAGGTGTAAACAAAATCTGCAGAGAGGGAGAAAAAAGAGCTGCTTTCCACAAAGCAACACAAAAATTTCCTTTTATTTTTCAAACCTATAAATGTTTTGCCACACAAGATGTTAGCAGTGAACTTCTACAACTGTAATGCTTATTTCTTTTGCCTAGATTTTAAAATCTGTGTGTATGCGGTTCCCCTATAGGACCTGAAAGTGAGAGCTGACACGTCTTGGAAGTCCAGCGGTGTTCACAAATCAGACATCTTGACCGTGTGTCAGTGCTCCTCTTTGGGAGTTGTCGCTACAGCAAGTTATGATGGAGAGATCATTATCTGGAGAATGGAGACAAAAGGAAACATTTTACACCTTCAGAGGGAAACACGGGAACCGTAAGAGGACGCCATATGGTTTAAATAGAAACCGTAAATATTCCTCACATCAGGCTTTTCATTAAACATAGATAACAGTGACCAGATTTTATTAATCTCTTATAATTTGCATGTTATACTGGTATCTTCAGTGGTTGTGATCGTGTGATTGGCTCATCCTGTATAATTCTGATGATTCCTCTGATCAGATTTAGATGAACAGGTGTTTTCAAGACACAAACACACCTATGCATGATTCCACTGTATTAGTCTTGGCTGATTATGGCAGTAAGGTGAAAGCATAATTTTATCTTATTCCAGTGACCAGTACCGGACTACAGTCAGAAGGCTCATCATACAGTATCACTGCATCCCAGCACTCTTCATTCATGACTTTAAGACATTTTAAAGATTCAATATAAACTTTACTTTTTATACCTTCACGGTAATCATGTCAGTTTTCATCACAGTTTTTACTTATAATAAACTATAAAATGTAAATGCAAATCAATAAAGGTGTGTAGTGTTTAATTTAATAAAGTTAAGCACTTAAATGAGTTTACTTTTTCCAGCAAAAAGTTTTATCAGACTTAAGGAAAAGAGGTCATGTTGAAGCACCTGGAAGAAATTTAAATTAATTTTAATAAAGCTGATAAAAAAAAGATGTACCCTGCTTATTCAGTGAGATTGTGCAGGATTAATTTAAATAAACAGCGTAGTGGTGAGGAATTACCATCATGGGAAACTGTGAAATAAAATACCGACCTGATGGAGGATGTAGTCTCATAAAGATACTCGATCTAAAGCAATCAGACAAACAATGCAAACAAAACTTTCAGTAATGATTTCATCAGGTGTCCGTTTCTGTCACACACACTAAAACTAAGCACCGTTTTCCAGACGGGTATTTTTACTGGCCTCATAGAACCTAAACGTTAGATAACAATGTTTTTATTAAAATCCTGCAAGCACAATTTTCCAATTCCAGCAGAAATTCGGTGGTTACCAATTTTGCCAGACCTAAATCTTTAGTGGATACACCCTTTCATATTTTTTTCTTCTCTTTCTGCCTGTGCACATCTAGGCAGGCACTCCCTGTGGACAGCCTCATATTCCTCCTGTATCGAGCAGGAAACAAAAAGTTGAGAAACAGGGGCGTCCTGGTGTCCTCACAGGCTGGTTTTCTGTGCTTTTGGAGCATCACTGGAGACCAACATAACTATGGTGAGGTGGAAATGGAGTTTTATGTGAGGTAATTAAAAATAACATCAGCAGCAGGGAATTCATATTAGAATAATATTCTCCTTGTATAATCAGTAGACACAAGCTGCCAGCTTTGATGATCCTCCTCCTATAAGATGGATTAACATACAGCACAAGCAGTTAGGCCGAACTGTTGTCTTGGCCTCTTGCCGGTACCATTCCTGGCAGGCCACAACTATGTCTCTTTCCAGATCCCATCTGTGTTTAGTGGTGTGGGATTCAAGCACTGTGACCACTGCATATGTGTACGAGCTTGCATGGGTGTGTTTGTGCATGTGTACATGAACCACTGCACCATTGTGAGTCTATATAGGTCTGTATGTTTTTACAGCAGATGGAATTCCACATCATGACAGAACAAGAAGACAGGTGATATAACAGACAGTGGTAGAGTTTGGAAGTTTGCATCTGTAATTTCTGGATTCTTGAAATTGTCACAAAATCTGAACAGGCTTGTTTGTGAACGAGTTGCTGTTTGTGCAAATGTAGGAGCGTTCTTCTGGACTGAATGCAACCACATGGGTACAGTTTAGTTTCTGTGCCATTTTTCCAGGTCAGTTCTACGCTCCAGATCGGCCAGGAGGATGTGTGGTCAGTCTGAGTTCAGACCAGACTAAAAACGACATCCTGGTTTCAGGTGACACAACAGGCTGCCTTCAGATCTGGGATATTTCCTCCTATGGACTAGACATCCAGCAGGAAGTAAGCTGGAAATGACAATAAAATCATATTGTATATTGTACCACATGTGCAGATGTCCTATATGTTCTGTTTCCATGCAGTCTACCTGTGAACGACCTCCCCTGCTGCACTGTTGGAAATCTCATAAAGGGCCTCTGGTATGTGTAGAAGTCCTGGAGGTAGATGGCAGACTTTTCATTCTCGCCGCAGCAGCTGATGGCTTTGCTGGACTGTGGTCCAAAGATGGCAGTCATGTGGGTCACTTTGGACAAGAAGTCATGTGGAATATCACTGATCCAGCCACTTTCAGCAGGTATGAGAAACTGGCTGGTTTCAATCCTAATCAAACTTAGCCACACTTATTCCACTGGATTGGCCACCAGTCCACCACAGGTAAATTTACCAGTGGTGTAATAAAAACAAAGACCACTAATTCATAAAAAAATATAGAATACACAATCTAAAGAAAGAGGGAAGGAAAAATGTCTGTCTTCTAATACAGTCTGGATGTTTCAAACTATTTGCTTTGCCTAAGTCTCTTGTATACATAATAGTATTTCTACTACATGTTGAGCAAACAGGGATCATAAAGAGGGATGAAAAGTGCATTTGAAATAAAAGGAAACCCACTGGGCAGCATAATGAGGATCAACAAAATATGCTTCTGTGCTCTGGATTTATTTATTTGATAAGATGCATGTGATTACTCATGGATAAAGTAACCTTTAAGTCAGAATCTTTGTAGAAAACTCTGACACTAAAAATATGCAGTTTAGTTTCTTTTCCGTCAGTTATGTAACTCCCCATTACTACCTGGAATTTTTAGTTTAAGTGAAAACATGAAACCGCAGCAGCTCTACTTTAAAAAACCAACTCATAAAAGCTGGTTTTGATGCCCTCAGGAAGGAAAACCTCAGAGAGGCCACGCTGGAAAGGGTTAAATGTGACACGCTGAGATCCTGTGAGGCCAAAAATCCTGTATCTGACCCAATCAGCAAAGGTCAAACTTCACTGCAGGAATGCTGTCCTGGAGGTAAACATTTAGTGCACACAGCTGCTTATATGTTCTGCAGACTCTCAGGCAAACAGATTCTCTGTGACTCATTCCTGTGCCCATCACATGATGTTCAACGGTAACGTCCCTTCCAAAAATGACCACTGTACGAGCACCTCCCTGTATTCAGACATGGGTGTATGTCTGCTGCTGAGGAAAGTAAGCTAAAGAATAGTGCAGATCAAGATTACCTTCCAAGATACTCAAACCTGATACTCTGATTCAATTACGACCAATTTCAGCACTTTGAAAAGAATAGCCAAAGCATTCCTCACATTCTTCTCGCCTGAAGTTTGAAGCTCAGCTCTGGAGCATTTGGGCACCGATCTGCCTCAGAGGCGCAGGTCAAACTTTTTAAAGTGCCCCAACACAGAAGGTTTATGTGTGAGTGCATATGCAAGACATTTCCTCCACTCTCCGCCTGTAAATCAGAACACGCCAAGCTAAACAATTAGCTGTGCTTTCCCTGCAACCACACCTCAGCGCACACAGACATTTATTACATTTATTCACTTATTTTTGTCTCCTTTCATCCACTCCAGCTTCATCATCTGGCTCTACACAAAGTGAACATGAGCAACCACAGCAACCCATGGTAACCTGCAAAACACACAGCCAGCATTCAATGAATATTCGAGCTGCAATTTGTCATTTTCACTTCTATGTATCCATCTGTGTGCGTCAGTATCTGTGCGAGGACGTGTGCCAGACGGGAGTTATGCATCATGAGAAGAGACGCCTTTAGGACAACGTGAACCACAGAAATCCATGTTGATTGACTGTTTTCAACTTGTCAGCATTCGTAGGTCCTACTGGCTTTTCTCTTTGCTGCTAACATGAACACATGATCTGCATGGTCATATTTGCACATATTGATGCAAATTTAAATGAATTTATAAAACCGGTGTGCACTATGAGCTAATATCTCATTCATACAATTAGAATATGTTACAGACATGCACATCCACTATTGAATAATGTTTTCAGATGAACTTTACTTAAATAAAAGGATACTTTGAGTGAACAGCAATCAAAGTGAACAATCTTTGGTAGGCTATTTTTGGTTATTATTCACAATTCAGCTTCATATTCTTTCTTCCTAGTAGACACATTTGGCACAATCAAACACATCTTGCAAGGATCCTCTGCCAGCTGTGAAGCACAAGCGTGGAAATATTAGATACGGGATTTTTTGGTGCCTCGGGGACTGAGAGGTTTGCTGTCGTTGATCATATTAAAATGTTCTTGAAGGCAGTGTTAGCCAAGCTTTTTGAAAGCTGAAACAGAGCTGAGACTAGACCTTTCAGCAAAATGATGAGGATGATGATGCTAAGCACACTAACTTATACACTAAAGAAAGGCTCTGAAGCCGGAAATGCAGGGCTGGAACGGTCAGCTCAAGGCCCACATTTGGATCCTGTTTAAATGTCCGGTGGTGGGAGATTGAAATTGTGTGGACATCCAGGAAAAGTGGTTCAACGTGGTGAGTAACGCAGACTCACTTTAAATAGAAACTATTGTGTAACTGTTGTTTGTTGTAGTTACGCTTTCTCTACTATTTAGTGCAGCTACAGTATCATTGTGGAGTGGATGCTAATCTGTTCAAATAAACACTTTTTTCTCTCTTTCTAGTAATCTAACAATTTGGTTTAGATCTGCAAACATCCAGCAGTGGTTAGCATAAAAATACTGGCCAGAATATAAATAAAGCTCAATCAATCCTGAAGGAATGTGACTGAGCACTTTTGCTTTGGTTCCAGAGCTGTGGCTGCAACACCCCATAGTCAGACTGAAGTTATCCAGAAAATATGACTTATGGGATAATGAGATGAACAGAGAAACAAATCCAGCCATTTTATTTAAGATTCATCTGATGAGAAAACTTTCTTTTTGTGTTGTCTGTAGGTTATTGTATTATTATTGTAAAACCTGACTGGCAGCATGAAGCTTAAAGCATCTGGAAGGAAGAGTTTCCACTTGGATAAAGAATCTTACATGAACTTTTATTTTTCTGAAATCATCCCAAAATTGTGAACTGAAAATGTCTGTTTGTGAATGTGATATTAACATCATGATGGGTGGATTTCCAGCATGTACTCAAGGTATATATTTTCCACCTTGTTTTTCTCTTGTGTTCAGCTTGTTTTCATGTTTATACTTTAAGACAATAGTAAATAGTGGAGTATTTTAGCTCTGCAAATATGTGGATTCATAGCCTAGTTTTGTTCATTTTACTGTAAATGTCACATAACACTGTTTTCCCTAAACATGATTTATGCAAAACAGCTAATAATTTCTGTTATACTGTTGGAAAAGAACAGGTTTAATATGCACACCATGTGAAATACAAATAAAACACACAGAGCAAGTGTGAAAAACACATTTTGCACATCCATCCTGGTAATATTTTATGGAAATAATATGTTAAACTTATGTGAATTTCACATGAAACCTTTAAGATATGGGACCCTTCTGGCTTTGCATGGTCACATTTTAATATGTAAACACAACACAAAATCACCTTGGTCTCATGTGTAATCCCACAGCTTTTACATTGTGTCACATGTCACATTAGTAACTTTTAGCCTTTTTATGAAGGTGCAACACAACCGGCAGAAATCTCTGCATATTACTTGGGCATTGGGAAGTTGGGATATTTAAATATGCATACTGTGTTGATGACTTGCATGTAATATTTTAATGTCACATTATTTGAGATTGAAACATCAACTTTTGTAGCAAGTTTTTCTAGCTTTGATATAATCCAGTCATCGTTGTGGAAAAGACTGAAGGAATAAAGATCAGTCTAACAGCATTTTTTCTAAATGTTTTATTAAAATATAAATTTTTTTAATACATCAAATTGAATTGTTATTATAATGTCCTACATATCTAATATGAAATAATGTGGCACCATTTAACAGATGTTGTTGTCCTTTATGCTACACTTGTGCTAATGTCATTTCTAAAACTTTTTTTAATTGCAATTAATAAAACAGATTTCTCAAAGCTTATTTCTTAAAGTATGATTTGACTTTTCCCATCTGCAGCACTGAGCCATCCTAACCAGTCTGAGCAAAAACCAGTTTGTGCTTCTCACCACAGCGCTGCTAAACTCCACACACACTTGTCGCAGGACTCGGTGCCCTACTTTTATATGTTGTCTTTAGATGATTTGGGAAACTTTTATTTTCTCATGTGCTTTCTCATCCTCAAAAAACTGGGTTATTCTAAGTGCTGATTTGGATGTAAGTGGGGGAGGAAGCAGTCATAGAGCTTTTTTCTTGCCTTTGTATCTCCTGCATAAATGCAAACTGACACAGCTGGAACAAGCAGAGGTAATCATCCAGACAGCTTCTTGGGCCCTCGCGCATCATTAAATCACAGATACATTACTAAATTCCATCAAACATATTCTGCTGTCAGGCTGATCCTGTCAGGTTTCATTTATACAAAAGGTTTGATATTATTAGATTACATTTTTACCAAAAATGTCACTTTTACTTTTTTGCTGTGTAGATTACAAGCAAAACAAAGGCTCACGCAACACCGTTAGCTCTGTACTTTTTATTAAAGGAGTCATAAACCAATAGTAACTTAAACAGGAGAACTTATCTTGATGTAATTGTTTTTGTAGTTGTGGTTTAAAGATATTTTAAAAAATAAATAATCAGATGGCAGCCACCCACTACGCCTGCGGACATGCAGACAAATCCGAGGCTCTGACACCGCCTCCTCTCACTAATTTCCATCATCAGCTACATCTTCACTCAGCCGGTTCTCTCTTCAGAGATGATAAAACACCCTGAAAGAACTACTCCCATTGACACGTAATTCTGCCAGAGCTCTTAAACACACACTCACACACACCCAAAGGATGGCAGATGTTTGAAAACACCACAATAACAAGAGATGCAGGCTATGAAACGCACTGTGAGAATTTCTGGGCTTCACCATAGAGCTGCAGGAGAAGACGTGCTTTTTGCAGGTATCGGGTGGGAATGTACTTACTGGTACAAAAAAGTGACCTGTAAAACACTGGGAAATGCTATTTTTGGTCACGTTTCCTCATCTGATGTTGTGCAAGAACTGCTCTTTTTTTGTGTTTCGCCACAGCCTTTACTCTGTGTGCTTCTCTGTATATCAGCGTGACGAGGAAAAAAGCAAGGGATTCATGTGTGGGAACTGCAGCGGGGAGGAAAGTGCAGCTGGGAATTTTTTGCCTGGAGCAAGACAGACTGGAGAGCTGTGTAAGTGAGGCAAAAAAGAGAGAGAGCTAGAAAAGATGAGAACGGAGCAAAGAGGATGAAAGTTTAATGCAAGGATGAGAAGAAGCATGGGATGGCAGCAGAGGGAAATAGATCTGATGAAGCTGGAAGAGAAGAGAACTAAAGAAGGAAAAGCAGACAGGAGGCAAGAGGATGACAAGAATCCTGGGAAAAACAGAAGAACATAAAGGCAAGTCATGCACTGCTGCCAGCTTAACAAGATCCTACCTAAACACCTGTAAATCTGGAAAAACAAGAGGAAAAGCAACCTCTGCACATAACGGAAACCAGGCTTGATCACACACACGTTGCATCAGATTGGACTCACTAACAGTTTCATTCAAATCCACTGTGATAAGAAGAGCATTGTATTCACATCTTCCTGTTGCTTTTAAGGACTTTTGTTACCTCTCTGTGAGTCTCTCTTCACCCTGATTGCATTCTCCCCCGATCTGCTAACCTGTGATTTGATGTTTGTGTACGTGCTTTGATGGACACACCCACAATGTGCACGAGATAAATACAAGTTTGCTCCTCCTCTGTAAAGCAGGTCCCTGGAAGCAGCCAAACTGTCAGACCACTGCTTACACATGTTCACTCTCAGCTCGGCTCTTTCTTTAGTCGCAGCTAAAGGAGGAGGAGGCGGTGGAGGAGGAGGAGGAGAAAAAGTGAGGCTGGAAGTAACAGACTAAAACAGAGAGAATAAAGAAATTGAGAGACTTGGAAAAACCTGTTACTGCTTGGATGTGCCTGGCTGTCTGAGAGGAGAAGTGATGCCTCGCACACTCTGGAGCAGCACATAGTTGATCTTTTTTAATCTTCATTTCTTGTTTCTTTATTTCCTCTTTCATGTTTTAATGATGAGACGAGATCGTTTCCTCCTAGTTGCAACCCTTACAGCAATTTTCTCTGCTGACCTCTACTTCATCCTCCTGCCAAAACTGTGGAGTTTGAGACAAACGTCAGGAGAAACTTGCACATGTGCTTCCAACAATCTGAGCTTTCCCAGGCTGGAAGGTCTCGCAACACCACAGCTCTCCAACTGGACTAATGTCTCGCTCCAGGATGGCACTGCTACATCTGGAAATGCTGAGATAGACTCAAAGCTGGAGAAGCTGTTTGCTCACCCTCTGTACAACATCCAGACTCCAGCGCTCGGGCCAGAGGAGAGGCTGCTGCAGGTGGAGCAACTGATAGAGTATTATAAGAAGAAGGTGTCTCGCTGGGAAAGGTTGGTGTTTGTTTCTCTTTTTTTTGCATGCCATATCAGACAGCATGTTCATAGTTGACTGAAAGCTCCCACTCTGAGAGCACGTGCTGATTTTTGCTGTGGTCAGGGTCAATGACACAGTGGTCAAAACGCTCCAAGCCGAAAAAGAAACACATAAACATAACTGCACTTTGTCCATGGTAAGAGATATACGACCACAGGCATCTGTAAAAGAGCGTGTCCACCATAAGACTGAAATGTCAAATATTGTTCACACAGGGCAGAAAAACCCTGACAAACACGTCGTTCTAACAGCTTGTGTCTGGAACTCTCTTTTAGGTGAACAAGGGCTTAAAACTCTTAAAGCCCATCTTAATCTTTGGGAGGGGTTGCTGTTTTGGCTTAGGAAGCTGTCTGTCTGTCCCAACACTCCCTCAGAGATACTCAGATTTTGGGATCTTTCTGTGGAAAATAACAAGAAATATGAGCAACGGATGGCCTTTTCTGCCGCCGTTATAATATGCAAAGAATAATCTCAAAGGCTTGTTACAAAATATTGCAACAGTATTTCAACACTGCAATAAACATGTGTTTAGATGGAGGCTGCTGAAACTAACAGTTAAAGACATGTTTAGCTGCTTTACTTTGACCAACAACAAAACATGTATGTTTAGTCTTTTGCTCTATTATCTCTGTTTGCTATCCAGCCTGCTGTGATAAAATTTGGTTGACTCAGTTATCTTGGTCAGCTGACCCATGTGCTGTCCTTCTTGATCCAGATTACTGCAAGTATCAGATCACTTTGTCTCCTGTCATGCTTATTATAGTTGTATTAAAAGAACAATAAAAACCCAAATGTAATAACGTCTTTAACAAAGTGGGGGACAAAACTAGTTTTAAATCACTGTGAGTTGACATTCAATAAAAGTTAATATACTAATCCTAAAATGGGCTAAGTGGAAAACAAAGGGATACTTTTTTAAGTAGGATTGTGTTGTCTGTTTCTTTTTATACAGTGGTCAGAACACTCTTACTCTGTAGTATCATGGAGGGAACATGATTAGCTAAGCGGGATAAGTGGGATAATTTAACAATCTAAAATAAATCAAACCTGAAAATGTTATTTTCTGGTTGAGCAAACACTAGTTTTTTTAACACTATCCAATCTTTGCATCATTTTGTTTTATTATTGAATATTTTTGCTCATGTCTATCATGTTTTCTGCAACTGAAATAATAATTGAGGTGTTTCTGCTTACATCACTAACATGAAAATGGATTTTTTTTCAATAATTTGGCTACTGAATGAGTTGCAAAATATTACACACCTGAGTGGGATTATATGTTATACTTTATATGACCTTATGTTCTTATATTTCCAAGGTTGAAGTAGAAAAATGATGAATCTTTGCAATCAGCTTAACTTCACCTCTCCATTTAACCCATCAGACATATGAAACTCTTCAATGAGGCAGCAGCTTTGGCCAATGTTACCGTGATGGCGAAAGAAATGACCTATGACCCCGACGCCAGCTGGCTGAGGTTCCACACGGGAATAAACCGCTATGCTCTGTATTCCCGGGATGACCTCGCTATTCTCCAACTCCTGAAGGAGATGCAGAACATGGCAATCGTCAGTGCAGGTGATGGGATTTCAAGTAATCACTCGAGAAAAGTGTTGCAGTTTGAAAATTAGGAGCAAAATTATGAGTTTTTTCTCTTACAGATTACACGCAGGATGAGAAAGCCCTAAAAGGAGCATGCGATTGCACTCAAGGTTTGATCCCCTCCTTACATTTCAGTATCATGTGGCACTTTCTGTTTTTATCTGATGTTATGCAGTCCTGCTTTAATGCATATTGTACACCACATGATTTCTTACAAGCCCCTTTGTTTTTGTATCCCCCCACCCCCCTCTTTGCTGCTTGGCAGTACCATCAGAGACAGACACACCACAGCCTTTGTGATAGTGCAGATTTTGTTTTCCATTTGGCACAAGAATTCTGATTTGTTTTATTGTGTAACACGCTTGCTCTGGGGGCATAAATGCCAGACAGAGCTTTTAATTAAACGCTTGATATCTGTGCTCGTTCCAAGGGAAGCTTTCACACACCATCCACCTACGCTGTCATCTCGACGCCGAGCAGCACACAAGCAGTAGCTGCACATGCATACACAAAAAACATTGTAACTGAGCTGCTGGAATTAGTTCTGTTTCACTAATTGTTATGATACGTGTGATGGTTGCAATGTGCTTTTTAGCTTAAATCATAAAAAAAGGAGGAAATGCCTTTTTTTGTCTTGTGTGCAGCTTGCTTTTTGACCTATATGTGCCTCCACAGCATCCCTGCACAGTGTAGTGGGTGACCACATAAACACGATTCACTGCCAAGAGGAAGGAAATAAGCACCAAAACAACCTGTTTATTTTTAACCTTGGAAGACTTTCTTCTTATTCTAGTTTCATACACAATAGTTGTTTGCAGCAGCACAGTTTCCTTTGATATGTTTTAAATGCAAACTATATATGATTGTTAACTATGAATAAGCTGGAGTTTTAGGGGGACACAGCAGGAGCAGGCCTGCTTGTGGTTAGCTTGGCTTACAGCTGTGATATAATTTGTTGCCAGACAGATGCTGAGAGAGCACAAGCTGTGCGAACACCCCCAAGTTACTTTGTCACTGGGATCAGGCAGGCCAAGAGTACATATCTTTAATTAACATCAAAAAATTGAAGCAAAAAGCTGAAATACTGATAAAGCAACCTGTTTATTCATCTACTTTGCATTTTTTACCATATTACCAGTGGCTCATCCAGAAAATATCTAAAAGGGTGGCCAAGATAAGGCAAAAGTATGAACTCTAGAAACAAACTAATAGGTATTATAAATGCAAAGAACCATTAACCCAAATAGGAAAAAAGGCTTTAAACCAAAGGTGCCCGAGCCATTGGATCTCATATCTTCTGTTTGTGTGTCCTGCAGTGGTGAAACCTAGTGGCCATCACCTGAAGCTGTCTCTTAAGCTCCGTAACTTTGCTAAGGTCATGTTCAAACCAATGAGGTGAGGTGTGAATCATCTTGTGTTCATTTTCAGTTGGTGCCCATAATTTCCAGGGTAACTACACTCGGTAAAAGTGTCATTTTAACACAGTAAAAATTTTAACTAGCATTAAATTACAGTAAAAAACTGTATTTCATGTCATAATTCATGTTAATATGTCTGATTAAATCATCCAGTCAGTGTGAAAATGAAATGTTGTCATTCATAAGGTACAGACTCATTTAAATGACATTTTTCATCGCAGGCAGCAGAGAGACGACGAGACTCCAGAGGACTTCTTCTATTTTGTGGATTTCCAGCGACACAATGCAGAGATTGCTGCTTTTCACCTGGACAGGTACGCCCTCATTTTCCCTTCACTACTTCTGCTGACTGACGAGTTGTGAAGTGATATTATGCCGGACTGGTGTTTGAGGTTAAATTATACCTCTTCTTTCATTGCTGCCACTTATGTTTACTATGGAGCTTCTATAAATGTGACAAGCCGAGCAGCAGAATGCTTAGTCATGTTAACTCATCATGTTCTTAGCTGGCATACTACCAGCTTGCCAGCACACTTTACCCACCATAATTTCATGCTCTGGGCTCATTCTTCACCTCTGCTTCATTCGACTTTCATGACATCCCGTCTGGTAGTTATAGGTCGATGTTGCAACTAGCATTCTTGCCAACTCTGAAAACCTTCCTCTTTGTGGGAGGACCAGCATCATAAGCATGTTAACCTGCTGATGTTAGCTATTAGCCCATGCTGAGAATAAGCATCTGCTGTTTATTTGGCAGCTGTGTGAGACTACAGGAGTGTTTGGCCCAATCTTAGACAACTTCAGGCTCCAGTTCTCTGATGAATGACAATCTGTGATAATCCAAATCAATTTAGTTATTTGTCACTACTCCATGTTAAATAGTGTAAAGGTAATTATTTTCCAATCTGCTCATTGTGCACATGGACTTATAGAGATCCTTTTAGAAGTTTTAATAGACTGTTAAAACTTTTATAGTGTCTTGTTGCACCAATAGAAAGAGGAAAAAGCCATCAAAAGAAAATTTGAGAAATCCCGACTGGTTACTTTTTTAATTCAGGTTACAAAAAAGTAAATCTCCTCTTGGTAATAAAAGTTTCAGCTTTCAAAAAGATTGTGACATTTTTACACAACCCAGGATTTCCTAACATGCCAGTCAGTACAAACCACAGTGTTTGGACACAAGGCTGACACACGACTTTATGCAGCTTTACTATGAGCCAAAGTGAGGTGACTCATCAGCTAGACAGTATCATTAGTAAGCCACACATACTAATAACTCATCGCTTCACCACACAGGCTGACACCAAACAACAGAAGTGCCTTGTCAAAAACAACTACCAGACCTGCTCAAATAAAGATCTGTTAGATACGAGAAAGTTTTCCAGCTTCTGTTTAGTTCAGCATGTCTGAGGCAGTATGTCGACTCTCTGCTGCGTCGGCCTTTATCATTATCATTTGCAATCAGTAGTTGGGAATACCAGCAATTTTAGAAACAGCAATTCAGCTTCACACTGATTGTTTGATTACTGTTTGTGACACACAACTGAAATATGGTCCTTGGGGAGGTATAAGCTTTTGCCAGTGCATTTGAGCACAGCCAGCTGTGTTGCACAGTGTGGAGGCTGTCAGAAAGCTGCTTTAATGAAATGAATCTGTCAGACTAAAGCATAGACAAAAAGCTGCTCATCGTGTTAATGTTGGTATGAAAATTAAAAAATCAATAAATCAGTTTTATAGGAGTTGTCTTCTAAATATCATCTTTCTTTTTTGTCAGGATCCTCGACTTCCGGAGGGTTCCACCAGTGGTGGGGAGACGAGTAAATGTCACAGGAGAAGTTCTCCAAGTAGCCCAAAATGAAGACCTACGAGCCGTGTTCTTCACCTCACCAGGTGCCAACAATCCTTACATAGTTTTGTTGTGGTGGTGTACCAGAACTGCTTCCCCATGTGGACGTCTTCCATGCAGCTCTCCTGAAAAACTTGTTCAGCTCTAGTCAGAAGAAAAAAAGGGTGGAGGTTGAAGCTATATGGCTTTTTTTTCTACAGTTTGGCCAAATACCCATCAATGCAAATATATGCAAATGTAAGGTGGTATCATATTGTTGAAGAAGAAACTGGACTTAAAACATGATGTAGTGAGATCAGAAGTGATTTCTCTGTGTGAGAGAATGAAGTCTGTCTGATCTGAGAACGATGAAAACAAGAATTTATACAAACTCTTTGCCTCTCTGGCTCTAAACATTTATACAATATGTGAAGTTCATCTCTGATGAGGTGAAAGAAAACTAAATTACAAAGGTTTCAGTGCAGATAGGACACGCCAGGTCTCCCAAATGAGTTTTGCCGCATTTGTGAAAAATTGCAGCATTTATGATACTGTGAGTTTTAAAAGATAAATGATAATGATGTCCTGGAGACCCAGGACACGCTGGACCGATTACATCTCTGACTGGCCTGGGAACGCCTCGGGATCCCCCCCAATGAGCTGGTGAATGTGGCTGGGGAGAGGGAAGTCTGGACTTCCCTCCTTAGGCTGCTGCCCCCACAATCTGACCTCAGATAAGCGGTAGAAAATGGATTGATGATGCAGTCAAAGTCATTACTGATTGATCATGGCTGATAATACAATAAAGACTATAGTAACATTGTGAAGAGGAGCCATAGATCATCTGTCAGTATTTGCATTGGATACATACTGTATTTATAACAATACTTTAAAATGTGTTGTTACCATATCTTCATTGTATTGTGGAAGGGTTTAACACTGTTGTTCTGTAAAAACTCTGCTTACCTTTTACATGCAGAACAAATTAAATAAACAAAAATGTAATAATAACATTAAATATTCATATAAAGGAACCCCAAGTAGTATATACTATTTGAAGCAGCAATTGTAGAAAGTTGGAGAAAATTGTGTATCACTGTGTATCACTGTGTAAACCACTCGAATGTGTACAATTAGTTCAATGAAGTATCTATAAACAACACATAGTGTAGCTTTTGTGTTTGCAAAGGGAACTGTTGGGTTTTTAGGAAGCATTGGTGATATTAACAAACAAAAAGAAGCAAGAAAGCAGTTCCTTTTTCATTTTGTTTTATATTAGGCAACAATTAGGTTGTGTCGTATTCCTGGCATGGGTGCAATCACATTAACATGAGGTTCAGCGTGTTGACTCTGAGTTTTACAACATGTAGAACCAATCACTGCTTTTGCATTTTGCATCTCTGCAAACAAGCGTGCATGTGGAAAGCTCTGATTATCTGTTGAGTTATTCTCGTGCTGCTGATAATGGCATTTAGTCACATAGAGAAGCAGAGCAGATCAAAAACAGCATATCATTTCATGTGATCACCAAACTCATTTTGCATTCCTCCATTTTGCTTCACTTTCTTTTCCAAACAGCAAACAACACGTGTTTCTTTGCCAAGTGCCTGTATGTGTGTAAGACAGAGTATGCAGTGTGCGGGAACCCAGATTTGCTGGAGGGCTCTCTATCCGCCTACCTTCCAGGCCTCAGCATTGCACCACGCCTCTCCATCCCCAACCCCTGGAAACGTTCCTACACCTTCACCGGGCATGAAGAGTAAGAACACCCGCACACATGAGCTTCATCTCTGTGTCCTATACACAGGCAGGTAATGAATTCAGTTAACAATGCAGATACCGAGGCTCTTTCAAATAATGAAGCCTTTAAACTATTCTATAATTCTGCATAAATATGCCAAACAACATTATGATTTCACACAAGATCTCAAGAATGGATCAAATCCTAGTAAAATCACTGATAATAATAGCCTAATCATTCCTTTTAATAGCACACAAATTTGACAAATACAATACATTTGGTCATTTGTACAGTAAGGATAATGATTCTGTGGGTGGCAAAAGGATGGAGACATCTAGAAAAAGCATCATTTATCAAAATGCTAAAATGTTTTGAGAGAACATCAGATAATCTACCCTCACCAGACACTTATCTGGCCCATTTGCTCATATCGGGTTGAACACCTTTACTTATCTTTTAGTATTTAACACATTTTTTTATTTTTATTTTCATTGATTTAGCACGGTGTTACAAACATCCCTCTGAGATTTTGGTCCATGCTGACATGACCATGCAGATGCAGATGTTTAAAGCTGTGAGGAGCAGCCCATTCTGCCACATCCTAACGGCGCTCTATTAGAGATAGCGGCTGTAAATAATCATTGCTGAACATTGAACTGATTATCAGTTGGATATTATCTGAGCTTTGTGACATGATGTCATCCTGCTGAAGCATGGGAATGTTGTAGCTGAAAGGGAGACTCTTCCGATCAGGAAACTTCTTCCCATCTGCTTTCAGCTTGTTGTGCATCCAGAGAGGAGTTATTTAAATGTTGCTTTTCCATCATCTCAAATAGCTGCACATTGTCTTCTGACTGAGGTGTTTTTACACAGGCAGCGGCCATTTTCTAGATATTAGATTTTTTATAAACCCTTCCTTTAAAACCCTACACGCGCCTGTGAGTGTGTAGAACACGTCCAGTAACGTGAAGCCTCTCCACCTTCCTTTGTGATCTTGATGGTCATCTTGACCACGTCTTCATACCTAAATGAGATGCTGTCATAAGAATGGCTTATTAACTATTTGTGTTAAAAGTAAGTGAGCAGTTTTTAATGAGTGTAGATTCTGTTTTCTGACTAATAATCCTTTTTTTTGTTTCTCTTGTGTATTTTTTTAAAGGTGGGAAGCGAATCCATTCTACTGTGATGCAATGAAGAAGCTGCATCCGTACAACTCTGGCAACAGACTGCTCAACATCATAGACATGTCCATTTTTGACTTTCTTATAGGTACGGCTTTGCTTCACATTGCCTGTTTTTACACAGAGCACATTACATTCCAGTAAACTCGTTATTTTTACAGGTAACATGGACAGACACCATTTTGAGATCTTTACTAAATTTGGGGATGAAGGATTTCTTCTTCACTTGGACAACGCAAGAGGGTGAGACAGTTGCTCCGCATTGAATTTGGGTTTAAATTGTGACTTTTGCTTTTAAATCCTGTAACTTATTTGACACAACGTCCTGTGCTCAGGTTTGGGAAGCACTCTAGAGATGAGATGTCCATCCTGGCTCCTCTTTCTCAGTGTTGCATGTAAGTTCAACTTGTTACTTTAAAGCTGTTTTTTTTTACATTTATTTTTCTTTATATAGTTGTGTTTGGGTCATTTCAAACAGAAATTTAGCTATTTAGTCATAATGTAGTCATTCCACGCTCCATTTTTTTCCAGTATAAAGCACTCAACCCTGCTGAGACTGCAGCTTCTGGCCCGAGCAGAGTTCAGGCTGAGTGATGTGATGAAAGAGTCCCTCAAAGAGGATCCTTTACAACCAATCCTGGCCGAGCCACACCTCTTAGCGCTGGACCGACGGCTACAGAAAGTTCTGCGAGTGGTCCAGCGCTGCATCCGGAGGGTAGGGGAGAATGAGGTGATCACAAAAGACTTTATAAAAGCAACAGAAAAAACAAAGACTGCCACAAAAAAGAAAAAGGCCAGGTAACAGAGGATGAGCTGGCCCCACTGTGAGCCAAGAAAGCTCAGGTTTCAGTTTGAAGAGTCCTTAATATTTATCCTAATAAGTCTCCCGAGGGGTTCATCAGAGCAAGAGGAATCTCAATGCTGAGGTGGAAAATATGAACTATTATACAGCTCAACAGCTGAACCTTTACATTCCCATCATGCCCAGTTCCTCAATTTTAATGAACACATAGGTAAAATTATTAAATATAACTTAAGATCTTTATAAAAATGAGCAAAAATTCAAATCATACCAAGTAAACATTCACATTATAAAGAAATAACAGAGCGGTTCAGACACACAAAACCACTGTCAAACATAGTAAAACCTGCAATAAAGTTTCTGGCAAAAATAGTCAAACACTGAATCGGTTTGTCAGTTTTATCTGGGTGTACGTTGTAACTGTCAAAACAAAGATCTTCTAAATAAAGATGTTTTATGTGGGGGCAAATTTTGAAGAGAATTTATAACCCAAGAATAACAAGTGTGTGTGTAGCCTGTGTGTGTGTGTGTGTGGGACAGAGTTGAGAAAAGTGATACCCATTAAACAGCCACTTTGCTTCACTCCACCCTGTTTTCCAGACTTATAATCCTGTTTCATCAGTGTTTAAACAGTTTTACAACATATCTGTCTGCTGAAGGCTGAGATGGAGCAACAGCACAGCTATAGCAGTTTCCAGTGAACGTAGAAATGTACTTTTGTATTACTTTAAATGAAACCAGAGTGGGTTCACACTGAAAAACAAAGTGCTTTTTTTATTTTGTTCTCGCCTGACAAATTGGATAAAAGCCGCAACGCTTGTGTGATGTAAGGCACATTAAGTAGCACCTATTTAACAGGTTAAAGCTTCTCTGAAGTACAGGCTCAACACAGATATGTCGTTTTTGGTCATATGTGCCCATGTGTAAACAACTTGGAAAAATGTACCTGAAATACAGATTTACACACTATACAAAGAAAAAAAATAACCACAGCTGCCGACACATCACACATTACAGCTAAATGTTAGAAATGCTCAGAGCTTCTGATATGTAAACATTATAATATACAAAACTATTGTTACCTGATCAAAGCATCATTAGAAGGTTATTATATTCTTTCCTTTATTATCCAAGAACAGCATAATATACTGAACTAGTTTGTCCTGCAGAGGCTCAATGCTCCCCCCCGCCCCAGATGTGGTACATCCTCTCAGACATACGAAGCCTGCAAGTAATTAGTTTTTTTTTAACTGTATTTCGAACCATTTTGCTAATTGTTTAAAAACAAAGCATTATGACCTATAAAACAAAACCACATTATTACCTTTCAAAACAAGAATTTGCTGCTTTTCAGTCTTATAACAGCTCTGATTGTATAACTGGTGGTTGTACTGAACAGGAGGAGTGATCTGCAGAGTTGTATCATTAAAACAATCATTGGTTAGAGCTTCAGGTGGACTGTACCATCTGATGAAACCAGAGGTCTAGTGTTGGCAAACTACAGAGAACGGCTTCAGTTGGAAAAGTTCAGGTGAAAGAATGTAGTCTGAGACAAAGCTGATTTTTTTACTTCTTTTATTGCTTAAACTGCCATCTGGAACAATCTATACCAAAAGGATAAACATCTTTGCACATACAGAGGGTCAAACTAAATACAGAGTAGAATAGAAAAAGAATGGTCCTCTGATGGCTTGCAGCTCCCTGTGCTGCACGCCAAACAAACTCACTGAAGGTCGGGGCTAGCAGGAGTGACTGAGTACTACTGTAAGCCCAGGTTAGGTAAGCTAAGGCAAACCGGGACAATTGCAGTGTGGCTAAAAACGTTTTGACCAATGATGCAGCTATTTACAAGAAAACGACTTGACAAGAGTGAATCCTTTCCAGCTAATGGAGTCACTTCCTGTGGATCAGGATGAACAGGATGTGTTGTCAACGGACATAAATCCATATGTTACCACATCCACAAGGATAACCTGAAGGTCAAGGAGAACAGATGATCAGTTTAAGTATAACAAATCAATCCATTACCAAAGGCTCATCTCACCAACCTGACTACTCTGCAATCTGAACCAAAAATCAAACGTACGTCTCAACTTTAAGGGCAAACAAGTGTTCTGCATGAGAGAAAACGGACAACCGATTATAGGTCAATTCTGGTGTAAGACATGATGCCGGAATGAAGAGTTAAGCCTATAATCCAGAAGTTTACATCATTTCATTTGGTGAAGATCTTGAAAAAACAAACATTTTATGCCATCTAAATACTTGAAGCAGTTAAGCCAGTGAGTAAAAAACAAATATTTGACAAAAGTTTCTGCTCCTGCAGAAAGCTGCAAGAAAAGTTGTTTTTGTTTTTTCAAATACACGCCTCCATTCACACCAGATCACTGGATGCCTAAAAACATCATACCAAGTAAGCATAGAGAACAAGTCACAAGCTACTCTGATGAAAAGACAGCCACCTTTTCAAAGAGCCAATAAGCAATGACACTAGATCTAAATAAATATCTGCTTGTTCTGCCCATCAGCTCACCTGGGTGAAGCTTTGATACATAAATACTTCATATGTCCTTAAAATCTGTGAGGGGGGGGGGGGGAGGGGGAGGGGGGGGGGGGGGGGGGGGGGGGGGGGGGGGGGGGGGGGGAGGAGGGGGGGGGGGGGGGGGGGGGGGGGGGGGGGG
>JBAMHV010000023.1:13470578-13482202 GCA_037177535.1 Pseudomugil gertrudae
TCAAAGGGTCAAGAAGAAAGGAAAATAGGTTTAAAGAAATGTTTGTTTTTTTTTCCCAGCAACTCACCTGGTGGAAGTTTTGGGAAATAAAGCCTTCACGTGTCCTTAAAATCTGTGAGCCCCCCCCCCCCCCCCCAACTTCACTTCAATAAACTGTAATTAGCCTTTTTAATTTATTTTCAAAAAGTTTCCCATGACATTTTACACAATACAATTACATACTGTTAATGTCAGTTGACAAGAAGAAGCATTTATTTACTTTGTGGCACTGGACACCTAAAATAGAATTTATGGAAAAATAAGTGTTTACAAAAGACAGATAAACATATCTTTTTAAAGATCACCATCACTCCAAACCAGAGGTTTTATCATTTTGTCAATGACAATAATATAACTATGATTAATTTAACTATACTATGATGACATTTTGATTACAAACCATAGCAGAAGAGTGACCAACTTATTTGGTATATACTAAATAAACTGAATACTGAAACTCACTTAATACATTTTTTCCCTCTATTTCTGTATTTTCCTCTCAGATATTTCAAGGCAGTTCTTGTATGGTCATTCTATGTATTAAGAGGAAGATAAGGGTGGTAGCTACTTCCTGTTGGAGCTCCAGGCGACTAAACACGCACTGCAACTCCGCAGTTATGCATCTTTACGCTGTGATAATTAAATTTGGCACTAGCCTGACAGCTGCACAATTAAAAAGCTTAAGTTGTACAAGCTTTTTTAAACTAAGCCAAACCACATCACTGTCTTGTCACGCTATTAAAGATAACCAAAAAAATGACAAACTCAGCATCATCTTACAGCTGAAACTCAGAGGAAAAAGGCTGACGTTTTGATGCAATCATATTCTTCCTTCATTCTATACTTTCTAGGGCCTGCTTTGTACATCTAATCAAGCTAACTGTTGACAGAAAGGAAACTCTTAGAGTGGATAAGCAGTTTTCACCTTAACTTGCAAGATAAATCTGACAAATAAACCAAAACCGTCTTGTAAGGTCTGATTGTCTGTCTCATCAGTTTGAGACCCTAAAATCTTTCAGAATATCCTGCTTTGAGTTTACATCTAAAAACAAAGTGTAACCAGCAAATATATATTTGTATTTATATATATATAAAAAACAAAGTAACATGTGATGTAACTGTGCCTACAAGGTAGCGTACAGCAGCTGGTACAAGCGCTGGTGAGTGGCTAAAAGTCACTGCTGCGTGACAGCAAAATGATCTGTGGTAACAAAGAGGGGAGGTTAAAAAGCAAAAGGAAATAAGAAAAGTGACAAAAAAAGCAAATTGCATTGGTGGACCCTGGGTCTGAAAAGGGAGAAGAAGGTGAGGGGATGTGGACAGAAAAGAGGAAGAAGAGAGGCACTCCCTTAGACAGAGAGCGACACGAAGCTGTTGTACTGTTGAATGTTGCGTTTAAGTATGTCCGAACAAGGGCCCAGGACACGCTCGAAGCGAGGCCGATCCAGCTTGACGCATTTCAAGGGGCCGCGGGCGACCACGGTGGCAGCACGAGGACGGTTCATCAGCAGCGCAATCTCACCTGGAAAACAGGGAAAGCCATATTTCTGTCTTTATTGATCACATGTAACATTTACCAAACTCATAAAATCCCACACCACAAGTAACATCCTCATCATTAGAAACAGAATTGGGTCTTTAGGTCTTACCAAAGTAGTCAGATGGGCCTAATCTTCCCACTTCAACAAACTCTTCATTTTCTGA
The DNA here is from genome assembly GCA_037177535.1 of Pseudomugil gertrudae. Taxonomy (NCBI): domain Eukaryota; kingdom Metazoa; phylum Chordata; class Actinopteri; order Atheriniformes; family Pseudomugilidae; genus Pseudomugil; species Pseudomugil gertrudae. The sequence continues at coordinate 13,472,322 of JBAMHV010000023.1, forward strand.
GCGACGCTGCAGGACAGCTGCAGAACCCTGGAAAACACACATGCATATACTTGAGCCTCTTGTTCCAGAAACATAAGGGAGCACTTCAAATGAATGATCTGATGACTATTAAGCACCATTAAAAGCATTAAATTTCCCTCTGACAAAGGGATGTTTCACCATTCAATCACTGAGGTGTAAATCAGATTTTTAGAGGCAGAGTTCTATCCAAAATCTGTGAAATCATGAATAACTAATAATAAGCTTCCACAAGTTTTATAAATGGTTACAAATATATTTGCTTCATATCAGAGTGGCTGAGCACAGGGTGTTACAAAGGAGCAAAACCTTTTCTACAGTATTGTCATACAGGTTCTAAAATTTATTCTATTAAAACCATATACTATTTAACAACAACAAATAGTGTGTTGTGTTTTTTTTAGAGGAGGGGCTCTAAGCATTTATTGTTTTAATAATTTAGGTATTTGCAGACAGCTTTTTTTAATTATTATTATTATTAACAGACCGTAAAATTTGGCAAAACTAACATTTTGGCTTCATCAATTTCCCAGAGATTATTTTTATTGAATCAATTTTAATTTATTGTTTTAATTAAAGAAATGTGATGGTGATTCTTTATAAAATTACTTTTTTTAGGAGTTGAGCAGACAGTAATACAGTAACTATTATAATAATAAATAACCTGGTATTTTCAAATAAAGATCACATACAGATCTATGATGATAAAATCGTTATGGTGTGTTCATACACACCCACAGTCCAGGTGGGACTTGGTTTGTATGGGCAGGAAATGCTGTGAAATGTCACACATTCATGTGGTTTGCTTAGCTTTCATACTATACTTTACTCATGCAGTTACAGCTGCAGTGGTGCTGCCCAAAGCAGACACTGACCAAGAAGAAAAAAAAAGCACCAAGATGAAAACACGGCTCATTAATTGGCCAGAAGTGGAAAAACTTATTTCCTTTCTGCAGATTCATTTGCCACAATAATGGAGAAATACGTTTCTACAGTCCGTGTTAATGTTTTTAAGTTTGCTGTTCAAGCTAAATATGCTTACACAAGAATCCGCTCAGTATAATAACCAGGCAAGACACCAGGTGTCCATTTGAATTCATATTGTAAGGAACTGCATGTGACTCCCCATTTTCATTTTTAGTTTTCATTTACAGTTTGTATGACTGTATATGAGTGTTCACACTACCCTTAAAAAAAAAGTACGATCCATGGAAGCAGAACAGGGTTTGTTTAAAGCCTTTTCACATTCTCCTTTACATAGGTAAAAAGGCACATCCATGTCAAACATCAATGTACCCTCCACATGAACATGGTTGTAAGGCTATGCATCCACTAGAGGGCAGTGCAGAGTTAGATTTAGAGTTATAACAGACAGCAAATAGTGGAGATCATAGTCTAGGAAAGATGCAGAGAAAGACTGTAGCACACAGCAGTGGTCTGTGTGGCCATAAAACCCATTGCAGCTTCCTTTTTTTTCTTCCTTTTTCTGGTTATACATGAGCCACACTGCCGATGTGCAACATTACTGCCCTGTTTAATCTATCTTCACATCCACAAACTTTCTGAAAAATAGATTGAAACACACAAGGATGCTAAAACCAGAAGTATCTGTCCAAATGCACATTTAATATTGTGCATACATAAGCCCTAAAAAAAAGACGTAACTGTGCAAGTGTGACTGTGCCCTTAAAAGTTTTTATCTCTGAAAAAATATCAACAAGACAAACTACAATCATTATGAATTCCCATGAAGATCCATGATCTTTTAGACCATTTGATCACTTGGCCATTTGAAGACGAGTGTGTGTGTGTGTGTGTGAGTGTGTGTTTGAATGTGAAAAAATAAAACTATTTATCAAACAGATACCTCTAAGATGATGAAGAATTCATCCCCAGGCTCTCCCTGCACAACAATCTTTTGTCCGTCCTCAAACTGGACCGGCTCCAAGGCATCAGCAACTGTCAGACGTTCCCATTTATCAAGAGACTCTGAAGACAGAGAACACAGGAAACTTTTCAGCAGGCAGTACAACAGCAGAAGACATTTCTTATGAGTTTAAAACTGTCATCAGTTTCTTCATCAAAACATATGTTGTTACTTACACTTATGTTATTTTTATCTCTGACAAACATAAATAATACATCTATTTTTTACTTTTTAAAATGGAGTTGATTTACAGTGAAGCAACCAACCTAAAATGGACACTTTTCTGAGGAATTCCTCGTACATCTTCCTCTTTCTCAAAGTACTTCCCTAGAGAAAGAAGATTTATTTTAGTGAACCAACATAAAAACACAAACTAAGTTAGGAAGTTGTCAGTCTTATGCAAACACCTGCAATATTTACAATCTGCAGTGTTCTTTTCACATCATAAACCCAGTTATTTAAACAGGCCTTCTTACCATGAGTATTCTCCTGTAGCTGTCTCTGTCGATACCCCACAGTTTCACATTGGTCTTGGCTCTGACCGTAGCCGCCCTTGGGGTGCCGTAGATCAGAGCCAGCTCTCCAAAGCTGCCTCCTTCTCCAATGCTGGTCACCCATTCGTTGTTGACATACACCTGCCAGATTGAAAGTATTGCAACCAACAGTTGTAACGCATGGGTAAACTTTAAAACGTCAGTGTTTCCACATATTCATGCCTGACAGATACTCACATCCATCTCCCCTTGGTCAATGACATAGAAATTATCACCTTCATCACCTGATAAGATAACAGCAGAATTAGTGTCACAGAATTACTGTAAACAATTTAGTTTAACAGTAAAAATATGTAATCCCACCTTGTAGAATGACTGTTTCCCCAGCAATATAGGTGACTGGAAACATTGCATCAAATATGTCACTGAAAGACAAAAGATTTGTGAGTTGATCAGCTGAACACAAATGACTCAGCATCAAACTCATTCATAGAAAACAAGCATTGTGCAGGATGGGTACCTCCTCTCATTGTCATCCAAATGTGAGAAGAGGACATTCTTTTCAATAGCTTTAGCCAAAGCAGCCATTGTTTTGTAGTCTTTAGGAATGACCTGTAATAGGAGAAAAAGTTTGAATCAAACACACTGAAACACTGCTTGTGTCTTTTTTGAGGAAAAAATCATTTCTGAATCGCCGACCTTTCTGACGTATGAAGCTGCATCCTCCTCTGTGTAAACCTCTGCACTGAAGGCTCCTCTTCGCCGGCGCCCCTTTACCACTGGGTTCATGGGTGGGGACACCTCCTCATCACGCGAGTCTGAACGAGAACTGCTGGCCTTCTGCTGGTTCTGAATCTGCTTGGCCTCCTCCTAGGAAATGGTGGAGAAATGGAGTCAATGTTGGAATGGACCAATGGCATCCCACAATGATTTTCCTTAATGAAAAACAATGGATACATTTGCATACATGTTAATGACCAATACAACTGTGTTTCTACAGCTACAAACATAAAAATGAAATTATTTTTTAGTCCACGGCTTGCATTTAGTCTCAGCCTTTAGTCTGGTTTCCCACAAGTGAAAGAAAGTGTCACAGAAGTGACTTTAAGTAACTGACACGGCCAATGAGTTTCAATGTATTTAACTGAATCTAAGCAATGTAGGATTCCTGGATAACGTTGCATTCACCTGTTGTTCCAGTCAACATTGAGATTGTTGACTAATGCCATCTATCAATAATTCTCATCTTGACTGTTTTAAAAAGAAAATCTGAGGCTGTGCTCAAAGTAAAAAAAAATGTTACTTTATCTGGAAAGACTTTTAAATGAAAAATACTGGCATTTCTCAATCCAACCCTTGTTTATCTCATTTATTTATCTGTATTTCAGAGCTAGAAGTCTCAAATATCAACAATGAATAAAACATAAAACTATAAACATCCAAACTCTTTCAACTAAAGCTGTACAAAAAAATCTTGAGAAAGCATCTTTGTGGCTCTAGACGTAAAAAACCAGCTACATCAGTGGAAAAAACCCAGTGGATCATTACAGAGCAAATACAATCCTATTTAATTAAATAAATGTTAAATATAGGTGCAGCTTGATGTTTTATCATGTTCGAGACACATATTTTATTTATATATTATATAAATAAACAGCTGTCCTCAAACAAATAATTATTTGAAATGAGCTAAATTGTTTTGTTATATAAGGACATTGTATTAATTTAGCTGAGTGGGAGAAATATAAACATACAAAAACCAGTAAATAACCTGTCAACAGGTGCAGAGGTCCAGAGTGTGACAGTAAACACCGGATTGAAGTGATTTCCTCAAAGGATTGTTCTACAAAATATTAGTTTATGTTTGATTCAACGTCTATTCTTTTATATTGGTTTGCTTGCTTTATTTAAATATTTCTACTGAGCCAGAATTACCAAACAAGTTTATGGTTTTGCTAAATTTTTGTTATTATTTTGTCAATATTAATTTAATTTATTAATTTTTTCCTTCTTTAATGAGAAGGTATGGATATGCTTGAGAATGACTGTATGTGCACAAAGAAAGATACACAATTGTAAAATAAAGTTGCAACTTTACCGTTCACATAATATATATAAAATTAATAAAGAAACTTGCAAAGTTGTATGCATGCTAGTTAAAAAATAAAAGTGGGCCTAGCTTGTTGGTTTGACAGGAGGTTAATCTATATGTAATGCGACTGTTTAGCTCTATTAGTTTTATTTCTTAACTCAAATTATATTATATGAACACAATAAAGAAATATAGTAACAAGACATCAACAAAAAAGTTTTTATATTTAAATAAAAAGTACTTCAGTTAAGTGACTATAAGATTATACTGAAAGTTTCAAATTAAGTAACTCGTTTAACAGCTATTTATAATAAAAAAAGATAACAGAATGTGTCATTTAGATAATTTAAGCTGATATTTTGTGGCTTATGACACTGTGAAAGATTATTGTGATGTAAGGCTGACGTTTAGTCTACAAATTACAGTTTCTTTCTGAATCATAAAAAGAACAAAATAATACACAAACCTTTTCCAGCCTCTCAAAGTACTCCCTGAGAAAGGCCATGGGCCTGTCCGGCCTGGAGGTGCACAGCTGGACGATGCAGTCCTTCAGCAGCTGCTGAATGTTGTGTTTCTGCACGTACTGCTCACACTCCCTGAGGCTCCGCTCTTCTTCACTGCTCGTACTTCCAGATGCCATGACAACCAACCTGCTCTGTGACCTCTAGCCTTTGTACTGGAGTGGAAAAAAGGACTTGATCTTAGACAAATCGCTGCACAACATAAATTCACTGGGTTAACTAACAGTGACAAACTATAGAAGTGTGTGCATGTCAGGATGAGAAAATAGACGTCTAGAAAACCTAAGAATGTGAGAAAAATTAAACCAGTGTGAGAAGACGCAGAGAAATGAGTTGCGGTTTTGTCACTATGAAGCCTAGGCACTCATAAATAGTGAAAACTGGTCATATGATCATAAATATCAAACTGAAGAGAAAAAAAGCAACAAACGCACTGTCTTTCCAGAGTTTATTTGAGTTTATTTACACTAAACTGTTCCAAGTTTTTCATCCATCTCAATATAACCCTGTTACAGTAGCATAAATGCCTTTTTTATATATTATCATGCATAGGGCCTAAATTTAGACAAATGATGAAGCCTGAGAATAAAACACAGAGAGACAGCATAAAGTATTTAAATAAGTGCACACTGTCGACTTTTCAACATTTCAAACCACAATACTGCTCCAGAGCAAAATGGCCTAAATTATCTTAGATGTTTTGATTAGTTTCATCAGTTAACTTTGAGCGTAATGAAGTGGTACAAATCCAGAACAGAAATAACCCTAAAGCCAGGTTGCAATCAATGTGCATTTTGGAGTAGATGAGTGAGCAAGTCCCGTGGAACAAACAGAACAATCCATTTTGTTTCTACCAGTCTATACTACACGTGCAATGAGCATAATAGGATTCAGATCATTTCTAATCTGACAAGGCCCAGGGGAGATTACTGGCCTTGTTATCAAAGATGAGTCTGGATACATCCTTTATGTAACTAACTATAGTTGAGAAGGAAACTTGGCAGGCTTGTTTTAATCCAAACCTACCACGGGAGTACACAAGTGGTTAGATGATACCGTTTTTGGATTAGCTGGTATAAATTAAGATCCACTGTCTACATCTACCAAGAGGCCTTACATAATAGGTCTGTCTAATTTAGTCTGAAAAGTCTTGTAAAGATGTAATAACCACGTTCTTTAGTGATTAAGTTGCCGTACTGCAGCTTTACCTCGAATGTCAAAAACGAACATGAATTACATTTGAGAAAACAAGCCATGCACAATGACCTTGCAGACGAGAAAACAGGAGAATGTGTTTGGGTGGGGGTGTTCGATAAACACGCGTCTTTCTACGTGCAAGTAAAATGGTATATACGCGCATTTTGATAAAAGTATAAAGCAAATGCCATGTCTGTAGCACCGTCTAGGTCAGGAAGGCTTCAACGTGAGAGAGAGAGATGCAGTCAAGGAACTACTAACGTAAAAAAAATATCATGCCCAAGTGCAATGTGTCTAAAAATATTCCCAACTAAATAAATACGATTGTGTATTAAGAAAAACTGTTAACACTAGTTTAACTATATTAGGCTAACGTTGTGCGAAAACAAGAACGTCTGGTTTGATACCTAGCTCGCTAGCTCTGTGCAAAGGCAAAGCTTTTCACCAATGACGCCATCTTGAGTTCTATCATAAACAAACGAGAGACGGAGGAAACAAATTTCACCTATACAGAGGTCATATGTTCCACAAGTCGAAACAACACAAATACTCACAAGAGACTGTAATAATCCTTCCGAGCCTTTAGAGTGAGACCCGGGATGTATGATATTTCACAAAGCGTACCGTTACCAGATCCTCCTCCTCGTTTCGATTTTTTTTTCGCGAGCTCTGGACCGCTGCCCCACCGGATACGGCTGAGAACCAATCAACAGCCGTCACTGACGTCAATTCTCCTCGTTCTGACATGTGAGCTCGTAACCCGTGGTAACCTTAAAGGAGACCGTACGGAAACCGTGACGTCAATGAAATGGTTCAGAACAATCATTTTTAAATAAATGTTTTGAAAGACAAATTTTAAATATCTCTGTATATTTTCTTTAGTTGTTGAAAGTTAGAAACCGGCACTTTGTTCAGTAATTACTTTCAGAAAGTGATTTTATAAATAAAGTTGGCTTGGTTAAAAAAAAACAAGTGTCATATGGGTGGGCTCCTTATCATCAGAGCACTATTGCAGCTTTCACTTTTCAATGATTATCCCTGAACCTAAAAAGTTATGACATAACGTAAATATAAACAAATTGTAATTATAAAGTAACTTAAAATAAAATACAAACAGAAAATGATATCTTCTTATTATATAAAAATGTATTAGAAAAAATTACTTTAAAGGAAATTTGATTGTAAAGATGGTGAAGAAATAGTTTGAAACAATTGCAAAGTCGTTCTATTTTGTCAAATATTTCAGTTTTCATTCTATTCACTTCTAATTCACAGTTATTTACCTGACACTTTTCAGCAAAGTGACATCAGAGAGTGAGAAAAACACAAGTAAGAAACCAAACAGTAGGGGACATCATAATTAATTGCTAGTCAGACTGTTGAGACTATATGTCTGACAGCAGTGGGAGTGAAGGACCTGCAGTAGCGCTTCATCCTACATTGAGGGTGTCTCAGTCTGCTGCTGAAGAAGCTGCTCAGCCCCTCCATAGTCTGGTGCAGCGGGTGAGAGGTGTTGTCCATGATGGATGTAAGCTTGGCGATTATAATTGGCCACCTTCCCCTGGATGGCGGTGCCCTTCTCCAGAAATCAATCACCATCTCTTTGGACTTGGCCTTGGTCTATTATATCATGTTATGCTTAAAAGGACAAACTATTAAGATTCTGCCCTGATCATTCATAACATGAATAGCCTCAGATCATGTAGGTCAAGGCAAATATAAATGATGGTGAGGGATGTGTGTGTGTGCATTTGTTTGCTGTCTTTTAATGCAGGTGTGGTGCACCCATGTAGCTGTATTCCCCCTGTCCTTCAAGATGGTATGTTTCATATTTATAAACCCGCAGGTGTAAAGTAAAGACCTTGACTTAGTTGTGATTGGTGAAACGATGGTCTGCTAATCAATTCATTTTACTGTGAGGACTTTATTAATTATATTAATTAATCATATATTATTAATTGATAGTGGTATTGTACTTCATTAAATATATTAATTTTTAAATGTGATCAGTGACTTATGGCTGCTTTAAGATTGACAGAATTTGAAATCTGAGATCCAGTATCACTTTTTAAAAACGCACTAATTTTTGGCACACGATAAAGAAAAAATCCACTCATCTGGGCAAAGCCCCGGATCCTCTTCAATCCTGAATCTGCCTCCGCTTGGCCACCTCAGTTAAATGTCCCAGAACCATCACTGGTCTCATACAGCTTCAGGTGTCTTACCTTTTGTAATTTAATTCATAATAGAGCATATACTGTAATTAAAATGAGCCTCCATGAGCCGCCACCTTACTGTGGTGGAGGGGTTTGTGTGTCCCGAAGATCCCAGCAGCTATGTTGTCGAGGGCTTTATGTCCCTGGTAGGGTCACCCAAGGCAAACAGGTGTCTGGGGGAGGCACCAGACTAAGAGCGGTTCAAAGACCTCTATGAAGAATAACATCAGCGGACAGAAGGCTCCCTTGCCAGGACGCGGGTCACCGGGGCCCCCCTCTGGAGCACCAGGACACGCTGGGCCACAGTTCAATGATCGACTTTGTAGTCATATCGTCGGACTTGAGGACGCTTGTCCTGGACACTCGTGTGAAGAGAGGGGCGAAGCTGTCGACAAATCACCACCTGGTGGTGAGTTGGCTCAGATGGTGCGGGAGGATGCCGGTCAGGCCTGGCAGGCCCAAACGTGTCATCAGGGTCTGCTGGGAACGTCTGACAGAGTCCCTTGTCAGAAAGAGCTTCAACTCCCACCTCCGGGAGAGCTTCAACCATGTCCCGAGTGAGGCGGGGAGTATTGAGTCCGAGTTGGCTATGTTCTGTGCCTCTATTGTTGAGGTGGCCAGCCGGAGCTGTGACCGTAAGGTTGTTGGTGCCTGTCGTGGCGGCAATCCAAGAACTCGCTGGTGGACACCAGTGGTGAGGGATGCCATCAAGGTGAAGGAGGAGTCCTATCGTGCCCTTTTAGCCTGTGTGACTCCTGAGGCAGCTGATGGGTATCGACAGGCTAAGCGGAATGCGGCTTTGGCGGTCGCCAAGGCAAAAACTTGAGCATGGGAGGAGTTTGGTGAGGCCATGGAGAATGACTTACGAACGGCTTTGGGGAGATTCTGGTCCATGATCCGGCAACTGAGGAGGGGAAAGCAGTACTTCGTCAACACTGTTTACAGTGGGGATGGGAGGCTGCTGACCTTGACCCGGGACGTTGTGGGTCGCTGGAGAGAATACTTTGAAGACCTCCTCAATCCTACTAATACGTCTTCCGATAAGGAAGCAGAGCCTGGACAGTCTGAGGCGGGTTCTCCCATCTCCGGTGCTGAGGTTGCTGAGATGGTTAAAGAGCTCCTCGGTGGCAGGGCCACGGAGGTGGATGAGATCCGCCAGGAGTTTCTTAAGGCTCTGGATGCTGTGGGGCCGTCCTGGCTGACACACCTCTGCAGCATCGCATGGACATCTGGGACAGTGCCTCTGGACTGGCAGACTGGGGTGGTGGTCCCCCTTTGCAAAAAAAGCATGGGGCATGGGAGTTTGCCCAACCAGTCTACATGTGTTTAGTGAACTTGAAGAAGGCATTCGACCGTGTCCCTCGGGGGCTCCTGTGGGGGGTGCTCCGAGAGTATGGGGTACCGGACCCCCTTGTT
>JBAMHV010000023.1:13486509-13507970 GCA_037177535.1 Pseudomugil gertrudae
TCTATACATACTGTTTCAATCAGGCATTAGAATATTAGGAGACAGTTCATGAGTTTGGTTTACAGGGTGTGAAAGGAACAAGGAAATTTCCTTTAAAATTAAATTTTCCTATCTCATAGGTCTGTGTGCACTTTCTATCAGCCACAGTAACTCCTACTTGGCATACCCTGGCAGCGCCACTATTGGAGAAATCACGGTCTACGATGCTAACAACCTGGTGAGGCTGTGTGAACTGAACATGACAGTATGGGAACAGCTCTAACAGTTGTCATGTGACTTAAAGCTTCATGGGAAAATGTATCCCAGTTTTGCTTCTGATATAAAAGGAAAGCACATTGTTTTCTCCCTCCAGAGCACTGTGACGTTGATCCAGGCCCACGACAGCCCCCTGGCAGCTCTAACATTCAATGCATCAGGCACAAAACTAGCCAGTGCATCAGAGAAGGTGAGGATTTCATCTCCTTTTAACTCTCCCTCTATTTTATTATTCATTAATCACCTTGAAGTTATTTCCCCCCCACACCAGGGTACTGTCATCAGAGTTTTCAGCATTCCTGAGGGTCAGAGGCTGTTTGAATTCCGACGGGGGATGAAAAGGTAAGCTGTCAGATTTTATTTTACTTCCATCATAATACATTAACTGGCAGAGTGTGAACAGTATGATTCATGGTGTACATCAGAGGTTAAGTAAAGTCACAGTAACAGGATGACTTCTAATTCTCATAAAATAAACCTCCTATTACTCAACACTTGAGTGCTGGTGAGCAAAGCACTCCCCTACTTCGTAGATATGAATAGCTGTGAATGTGCTTTGTGGCTTCCAGAGTCAACAGCTAAGTATCAGTAATGTGAGTAGTGGAGGTGTTGAAACAATCAATTGAAAGTCATGTTAGATGCTGCTGTAAACAGCATTTTACTATTAGTGACATGAAAAAGGATTTACCCTAGCTTGTTATTTTAAAGGAAATGGTACCCACATACATCCTGGTAATGCATCATTGTCTTTTTGTTTGCATGTTTCAGATATGTCAGTATCGGTTCACTCTCCTTCAGTGCTGATGCTCAGTTCCTGTGTGCCTCAAGCAACACGGAAACCGTCCATATCTTTAAGCTGGAGCAACATAGTCCCAAGTAAACATCCTTATTTCTTATTTTTGTTAATGTCTAATTAATTCAGACTAAACGTGTTGACAACAAGTGCTATTTTATTTAGTAAAATATCTGTACATGCGTGCATAAGTTGTAAGGAAACGTACTAATAATGATAAATTGGGATTGTGGTGATTCATGTACAGCTGTTTTTACAATAGTATGTAATGTGATATAAACCAAAGAAACATATTTTTCCTTCATGGTGTTATATATGTTTATGGACGTGAAACAAGTCTATAAAGTCACACTGTCTATAAGAAATGGGATCCTTGTGAACAACCTAACATACTTGTATTACGTTTACCAAATAGACAGTGTGGCTTGTTTTAGACAGAGAAGGAATGGATATCTTACACCCAGACAACATTTTCCCACAACTATGTCCACATGTGTCACGGTAATCTGTAATATGAGATGACTGATTTGTACCCAACATGAACTCCAGTAGTCCCCCCAAAAAACATCAGGATCTACAAATAGGCACAAAGCGGGCTCTTTAAATCCCAGAGGACATTTTTTTTCATGAGGACACAGATGGCACGGGTATGGCACTAGCTAAAACTAAACCAATCATTCTGTTGGGCCACCAGAAACAACCTGTAAGTTCTGACAGTTAAGAATGCAATTAGTCCTGAATTTACACAGTCTGTCCAACCTAAACTGGCTCTGACACTCTGTGCCTGTATTGTTCTTACTCTGAGCTTGTATCTGAAAATATTACAGGAAGTCGGTACACAAAGAAGACAAAACAGACGCAAACTGAAAAACCACAAGAAATTGCGTACATCTTATTCAAAAAGAAAAAAAACATAAGAAAAAACCTGTCAAGTGAACAAAAAAATACAAACCATACCAAGCTGAGTCTAATTCACTTCTTCACATTGTGCTAATTTGCTGTCAGCTTGGTTAGCTTTCACTGCTTTGTTCTTTGACATAGGTCACCTGGAAAAAGACCATTACTAGCAAGCTAAATCAGTGCACATCACTACCTATTCTTTTGATGTTGGACAGATTTCTGTGAACAGATCTATTACCATCCACCGTTTGCATACTAGAACAGAGGTTGTACAATAAAACTACATGCACAGCTCTTCTAGAGTGTGTGTGGAAACATATTGAACGATTTCTTACCCCTCATCTTTTTTTCTTTTGTAAATGTTTTACCAATTATTGAATGCTTCATCAATTATCCTAATAATATGTTCGCCTCTTTAATAATTACTCACTTTGTTTCCTTCAAGTCAAGAGGAGGAGTCTCCAACATGGTCTGCATACGTAGGTAAAATGTTCACTGCAGCTAGTACCTACTTACCAGCCCACGTGTCTGACATGATGCACCAGGACAGAGCCTTTGCCACTGTACGACTCAACATGTTCGGCCTGAAAAATATCTGCGCCCTGGCAACGTAAGCCAGCATGGACGGGATTGGGACAGTGCATTTGTGCAGTGTTGCTCACATCGTGTGTGATTTTGTTTATCAGGATTCAGAAGCTTCCTCGCCTGCTTGTGGCATCCTCAGATGGGTATCTTTACATTTATAATGTAGATCCACAGGATGGAGGCGAGTGTGTCCTTGTACAAAAACACAGGTGTGTGCATGAGTGAGGGGCATCATAATGCTGCAACTGTTCCTTAAAAATGATTTTTTTTTATTCCCGAGTTTTGGTATTAACAGAGATGGGATTTACCATGTCTATATGCATTTGTCTTTTCTTATAGACTTTTTGACTCTAGTGAGGAACAGGATGAACAGAAAGAAGAGGAAAATCCTGAGGATGTTTCTCCACAACCAGGCAGCCAATCATATGCTGCCACTGTGGCTCTCCCTTCGACTCCGCCCTCTTCCACCACTCTTATGGGTAAAGCTCCTTTAAACGAGCTGACAAAACCTTTTTTAAAATGCAGTGTCAAACCCTAAAGTGAACGTTTTGGTGGACTAATATTTGGTTTTAGCTCTTTTCATGTTTGTGGAATGTTTAAATGTTAAACTAACTAAAGCAACAGCTGGATGGAGGGGCTAGAACTGTGAAGTGGTAGCAGAAATACTTCAAGCGTCAATGTGAGGTTTTAAATTTCCATGAATTTTATATAACAGCCACTGATTTACCAAGATTTCTAAAGGTAATGTGCTTTAGGCTCATTTTATTTGTAACAGTTCACATCATAGTGTGCAAAAAGAGAAAATATGTGGGGGTTTTTTCAACACACACGTGCATTCACAAGCTTGTGAATATTACATTTCTTACAAAGTTTGTCTGCTGGATTTCTCTTTCATCACTTCTAACAATTGTTCATAAAAATAAAACTTTACTAAGAAAAATTTCATGTCACTAAACAGCAATAACACACAGATCACGCAGTATTTAGTTCATTGTTTTTCTGGAATTATGTATATATTTAAGTTCCAGGTTGAATATTTCAGTTGTGTCATAGAAACTATCTGGTTTACCGAGTTGTTTAGACAATTATAACTAGATAGTCTTGTTATTTTATTATAACTTTTTTGTTACTTCAGAGTTATTACAATATTTCAAGAATATATGAAAATCTGTAATAAATAATATATATAAAATATTCATTTTCACCAAAATGAGCTGCAGATTTGAGCTGGAATGATTAGTGACGTCTAGCCTAAGTCTTCTCCATGTCTGTTCTTTTATTCCCAGGCTACTCTGAAGACGGTGGAGCCCAGAAGGGTGACGTTATCCCTGACCACGAACTTGCTGAAGGCCCCGTTTGTCTGGATGATTTAAATGAGTTTCCTCCAGTCAGCAACCAGAGTAACTAACCAAACCACACCCAGCTTTGCGTGAACCCTGTGCCTCCCTGCTCAAAATCCCATTCACAGTATTTGTTTAAAGCCGGGGCAAAGGACAAGAATATTCCCTATATGTTGAAACATTGTGGTTCTTCCATCTTCCCACAAGTTTCCTGCAGACTTTGAGTAAAATCTTCCACTACCGTTTGGTGTTTTCACACCCCGAATCCCTCTCGCTTTCTCTTTTACTAAGGACTACTGAAACAGTGCCAGATCCATTAGATGAAAAACAATCTAAACACATATAAAATTTTTGTTCTCTGCTTGGAGAGTCATCTGAAAATCTACCTGAGGAGTCCTGTTAATAATTCCACTACCAGCAGTGTTAGGTTTTAGGAACTAGTGCACACCCTGTATGTCTCTGTAGAACATGCTTTGTTCTTGGACAACAAAAACATGGTGCTTAAAGGTTTGTGAACTCTTTTTTTAATAGCATGGTATATTTTTGCTGTTTTTAACGTGACAAACAAAAAGGAGATTGCCTTTTTTTAAATTTTCCAGCCCCAGGTTAAAAAAAACCTGAGACTTGGTCTGTAGTTATATTTGTATTTACGTTAAACACCTTTAGGTTGTAACAAAAGTAGCACAATTACACTAACCTATTTCATTTCATGCTAAATATTAGACCAATGCTGCTTATTTATAAAAGGAAATGATACAACATCACGTACATATCTGAGTGAAAAGGTATTTAAACTTTTTCAATTGCTATCTCATATAAACCCCTTTGTCAAGAACTTTGTCGAAAGCTACTAAAGTAACTGTGATTTAACTCTGGTTGTTTAAGCCAAACTGTAGGGTTTACTTTGGGTTTTTGTTGCATTACACACATCCTGCTAGATTTGTTTCAGTGACTGATGTCCTCAGATTCCCTTTGCAATCTGAGAAATACAGATTTCATTGATTCACTAATGATGACAGGTCATCTATTCATAGATATTTAAAAACTTCCAACAGCCTTCAGGCCCTTTATGATATTTAGTCACTACAAATGAATATCACGGGGTAAATACTAACACGTGCAGTTTTCTGATAGTAAATCTGGAATCTGCTATCTAGAAAATATGCATTTTGGAGGGAATAGTAATCTAATTAAGCTGTGGATGTTTCTGGGCTTATTAAGACGTGTGTACACCTTGGTATTTGTTGCATCCCACATATTGCTACGTTACAGTGTGTGCCTAAAGTAGCAGCAAAAATCAGACCAGATTCTTTTAAACTATTTGCAAATCTCAAAGCTTCCTGCACTTCAGCCACTCATAGATGTATTTTATACCTTTCCTTAATAAAAAATGACTACATAGAATTTTTTTTGTTCAACTGGGTTTACTTTATGTACGCTTAAGACTTGTGAATCTGATGTTTATGCAGAATTAAGTAATAACTACTAAAGGGTTCACAAACTTTTAAACACAAAATGACTTTAGAACGATCATCGTAGCAGCAGAATGATGAAATAATCTTTTTAGGAGGAAGCTTTCAATATGTGAATAGGAAAGAAGACAACAGATGGGCCTGGCCCACTGCTTTTGTCAGATTCACATAAAACACTCTCAAGGGGCATACTGAAAACCGACCTGAGATCTTTTCACCTCTCATCAGGCCAAACTCAATGTGATAATTATCTGAAGTTGGTCTACATGTGAAACACAACTCCTGTTTTCTGTCACATGTCTAAAAAGCTAAAGTTGGTTCATCGGATCCAGTTTTTTTGCATCAGACTTAGAGACTTTTGGATCTTATCAATGGGCATTAAATGTGTCATAATACCGTAAGAGAAACATTCATGTAACAAGTAATATTGTGTAAGACACTATTTAAACCATGAGATATGCCATACATATCATATGACTCACAGATTCGCCATTGATGCTAAACATGGTAGCAATAGCAACTGAAGACCTGCAGAGTCACAAATGTAACCTGATGATATGTTTGGAAGAGTCTGCTGTGTGTGAGGAAAGCCAGCAGCTAAATGTGAAAAGCTGCACACGACAAAGTTACATGTCCTTGAATTTAAGTCATCTTTTTATTTACTATATGATGCTGAATTTGTTAACATTAAAGTCATAGTTATTTTTACATGGATTTAATAAACATTCTTTTGCAACATATTTAAAGTATTACACATCAACATGTAGACTTACCATGGGGATTTTTACTGTATGTATAACGTGTATATATACATATAAATATATAAAACATTTCTTTATAGCATTGGTGTAAAACACTAAAACACAACCTAGTAATTTCCTGCAATTTGCCAAAAGATGGCGCTGTTAGGACAGCCTTAAGCTGCATTGAGACGTTCATTACTGGACATTTACACCAGAGGCCCATTAAAGCAGAACAATGATTTAACCGTTACAATGTGTTGTTTTTATTTTCACAATGAGTCAATGTTTGAATACTGAAACGAAGAAGATCAACGGTGTGTCTGAGGCTTAGAAAGAGGGGCAGCCATCCACCAGAACGTTGCTGGATAGAGTCCCGACTTTCCAAAACGACTTTTTATCGTGTGTCTGGGGTGACACCAATATTAGCTAAGAAAAAGCATATCACTGCTGCATGCTATGAGTATGAAAGTACTTTTGAAAGTAGTGTAAAAGCATTTGGAGTACATGGAACTTCTGAGTGAAAGATACAGCAAATGCTACACTGATATTATATCATAGATGTAGGATTTACTATTACTATACTATTACTCATTACAGACGCCTTAATCCAAAGAGCAGACATTTTTAACTATAGCTATTAACCTATAATAGTGGGTGACACCTGTGGGTGGGAGGAAGCAGGAGTACCTGGAGAGAACCCACGCATACATGGGGAGAACATGCAAACTCCACACAGAAAAGCCACTGGACAACCCTCCCAGCCTGGGCTCGAACCAGCGACCTTCTTGCTGTGAGGCCACAGTGCCATCCACTGCACCATCATGTTGGCTTTAGATAAATGATACAATGGTAATCCCTTCACTTCAGGCAATTTACTGGAACAAAATCAACAGTAGTGGGAATATCCCAACATGAAAATGTAAACATCTCAAAAAGTTGTAATATGTTAGGTATTGTCCTCGTCTGATGAGGTCTAAATGTGACCAGCGTGAGTAAAAAGGACTGTTTACAAGTTATAAATGAATCAGGACATTTAGTACTTGATTTAAACATGCTGATCAGGTTATTCCACTCCTCAGAGAACAGCATGTTGTGCAATTACTACTTGACTTTTGAAGAGTTGCACACTTGCATTCAATATTTCAGTGAAAGTATAAATTAAATTCACCTGTGAAGGTTATTATTCATTTTAAGTTCATTCTGACATCATTAAAAAATCAAACACCCCCTAACTTGTTAGTGTAATTTATTTACATTTTTTAAAAAAATAACCACAAAGCTCCATTTTTGTTTTTGTGAGCAGCAAACGTTACACTTATTTCATTAAATGCTGCATGTTAGTTTGATGTTATTTTCCTCAAAAAAAAACTGACCAAAGTAAAGCTTCCCTTTTCTCTTTCCTCTTGTTTGCACATCTGCTGGATCTGGACATTGAACAGTCCAGGTATTTGCTCAAACATTTGTGTGTCCTACGTGGCCTTCTGCTGAAGTGACTGTGTGTGTTTTCCAATACGTGCTGCATCGACAAAGAGCCTGTCTTTGATCACAGCATGGTGCTGCTGATTTATCTGTGCTGTAGTCTGCTGTGGACACTGACTTGTCAGTGGCTATGTCCCATAAAAGCTCCTCCCTATGGCGGGTAATTTTCTGCACAGCAGCCCGGTATTCAGGTGACTCGACCCGTAGGGGCGTTTCCTCAGCCTCATCATGCTCCAGATCAAACATGAGGGGAGGGTCATGGAGTTGCTGTAGCCCTGTTCCACCACCACATGCCTCTGCTGCACCTGTAAGAAAACAAGCACACTTTTTGATTTTCACAGTTTTTGGCAGAAAAGTTATTATGCATGTTGGGTGTTGCAAAATAAACAGAAGCATTTCAGAACAAAATGCCAACATAAAGGACCACCATGTGGATTATTATTATGTATACAATCCAGCATAATGGTAAGCCATAGCAAGCAGCAATGCAGGTATACAGTAAGTAAGAGGTCATTTAATCAGGGTCAGAAGGGTTTGGTTACATTAAATGCAGTTTGTCATAAAGAATACCACTGTCTATGTATTCTGGATCAACCTGAGCAGCATCCAGCAGTACCTGTGATGTAGAAAGCTTTGTGTTTTCCAGCTCGCACAGTTTGCAGATCCCCAAACTTCCCTGCAGCACCACTGTTGGGGTGAAACAGAAACTGCAAGAAAGAAGGAACAACTTTTTAATCCCTGAACAACATAGTTAGACTTACACTTAGCATTATAATCGTTTTAGTTTTTACCTCATGTCCAGTTTGTTCATGATTCAGTAGGATGTTAGTGGCATCAATGCCATCATAACGTCTGTCTGAGGGCGGTGTTACACCTGCTAGGGATAGAAGAGTTGGGAAGATGTCCATACCACTGCATGGGGAGAGAGGTGGGGAAGCAGGGTTCATTTTAAGATTCATCATTTAGTGCAATGGCTTTCATCTAACAGGTTTAAAATAGGTTAGGACTTTAACATCTTAATTACAAGTCTTAATGACAGAAAACTTAACGTGTTAGTTAAGTGAAGGCATTTAATCACAGAAAATCTGTCATTTTTCACAGATTAACCAATTACACTGATGCACACGGCACACCCGCTGCTAACTTAGCCATTTCGTTACTGTATTTAGCCCTTTTCTGACCACTCTAGTAAGTCTTTTTGTGACTCTATTTTATGGAAAAGCTACTAGCGATAAGTCTAGCAACTTTTTTCAAGGATACTGGAGACTTTTGGTGTCTAACATGAAAGCACATATGGTTTATGTTCTGTTAGCAGCAGCGCTTAGTGCATAAGTCCCTCCTGCATCCAAAAATCACACAAGAAACTTGGTATTCAGTGTCCATCATCAGTCAAAGCAGGAGGTGATGACCTCTGCCCCATGACCAGACTGGCTGCTCCGTCCTGGTTTCCTGTCAGATATTAATGCCTATCAATAAAAAGTGTAAATGAAAACATTGTAAAAGTTAAAATAACTGTAACATGCTGAGTCTTATTGGATAACAGTGGAAGATGTTAAAGTATTTCAATTGACACTTATATATTTTCTATTTCTTTCTTACTGTTTTAAAATTAAATGCCTTTTTTTCAGACATTAATATAGCTTGAATTTACAATATTAATGTTTATTCCTCCATTAAAGTCCCATCTCTATTTTAAAAGTATTTGAAGTAGTTTGCTCATATAGGTGTGCCTTAGCAAAGCTGAGCTGCTGGTGTTTGCAGGGATCTTGCCAGGCCAATATGCTACAGTGGGAACTCTGTGACCTCCCTCCCAGGTGGTTTGTTTAGCTGAGCCGCCACCTACAACAAAGCAACAACAAAAAATGTTAAAAAAAACTCCCGCCACTATGGCACAAATTAATCCAGAAATCTCTTTTGGAGTTTACAGCTGAGCTAGTTTGTACTTTATATTCAATACCTTTGTTGGTCTGCCATTTTCCTGTGAACGGTCCAACACTTCCTGCATACTGGCATTTCTGCTCCCAAGGACCGTTGTCACCTAAAGAGACTGTAATGATCACACAAGGCATCCTATGAGAGTAAACATAACTGATCTAGCTAACTAACCAGTGAACCATATGAGGGTATTGTCTTTATCTGTGTCATCAGAGGCTGTTTTTACTGCCCCAACCAGACCATCCATCTCTCGCAGACTGGCACTGTATACTTCTTCACTTGGGAAGTTGGCAGAGTTTGGAGCATCTGGAGAGAGCGGAGGGGCCAATGGGACATGCATGTGAGCCAGTGCTATGTAGAGCAGATATGGCTGTCCTTGTGCTCTAAAAAGAAATGAAAACCTTGTGTCAAAAGTGCAAAAATAAAAGAAGCTGTGAGTTGCTGCTGTGAAATATTATTTGCTGGCAGATTTGTGTGAAAGCAATATGACTTGACGAGCTGTTTACTGACAGAATCATGAGCATGTGGGATTACTGAACAGCAGTGTTGGATTTTTGTGAACATTTTGTTTTCTTACAAAAACACAAAACACAACAATTATCAACACCTTAGTGAGGGAAAGGATGCAGTTATTTGTGTTACATATTAGTCATAAAAACATTATTTCTCCTAATGGAGTGAGGTATTCACTCAGCTACAAAAACCTACAACAAATAGCTGCAACAAGTGTATTTATGATGCAGAAACAGAATGTGTGTTGATCCCTGAGGCATGTCATGTGCTTACAGTCACACATAAAGATCGTGTTATGTTACTGTTTCCCTTCCTTTAAAGGAATGATGATTTTCCAGATAGAACGTTGCGTCATTCCCTTCAGCTCTCTTTGCTAAAGGAAAGCCTGCATAATGATTATTCCTGCACTCGTTTACGTGGCCCAGTCCTAAAGCTGTAGGACAGGGGTAGGGAACCCTGGTCCTCAAGAGCAGTAATCCTGCAGCTTTTCCATGTATCCCTGGCCCAGCAAACCTGGTTCAAATCAAATGGATCCAGCAGCTTATCAAGCTTTGACTCGTTCATTTGAATCAGGTGTGCTGGGCCAGGGATACATGGAAAAGCTCGAGGACCAGGGTTCCCTATCCCTGCTGTAGGGTGTGTTGCCTTTTAAACACAGCTGCACACAGCAGGATTCTCCAGGCTTTTCCTGAAACTCAGCACACCCATAAACACACCAGGACTTTCTGTTTAGTAAAACTACCTTATAAAAGCTCTAATCTGGAATGCATAAAAACATTGAAGCTGTTATGACATTAAGTCAGCTTTTGTTGCCCAAAAGAAAACTTTTGCAAAGGCAGTATTATCGCTATGGGACTGGTTTAGTTTATGCTAGATTAACAGATTATTGCATTACTCAAACATCTTAAAAGAAATTAGTTCAGGGTCTGGGGTTCTGATGCGTCACAAATGACTATAAAACCTTTTTTAGCAGCGTAATCACTTTGATAAAGGTTTCTAAATCACTTTAGTTAGTTAGGACACTTCTTTGTTATGGGTAAATTATGCAACAGGTTGCAGTCTGTTTACATCAAACACATGTAACAATAATGCCATGAAAACATCCAAATGTAGCTGCACAGGCCCAGCTATGCAGAATTCATCATGCAGGGTATTCATTACAGCTGCTTTTATCCATCCACACACACGGATGTTATAGGTTTCCAACATATATTTATACTTTAACCTGCATGTAGATCCTCGTGTAAAGCAAAAGAAAGTTGGAGATATTGGAGTATCGGTACTAAACCAACAGGTATTTCTCCACTTCAAAGTCTAAATCTTTGTTGGGTGACATTTTAGAGAGATTTCCCTAAAAAAAGATTTAATCTTCTTTCAGGAGGTCTGCAGGTTGTGGGTGTTTAAGTATAAGGTGACATGCAGGTTTGGATCTACAGTAACTAAACT
The DNA here is from genome assembly GCA_037177535.1 of Pseudomugil gertrudae. Taxonomy (NCBI): domain Eukaryota; kingdom Metazoa; phylum Chordata; class Actinopteri; order Atheriniformes; family Pseudomugilidae; genus Pseudomugil; species Pseudomugil gertrudae. The sequence goes on from JBAMHV010000023.1 coordinate 13,497,971, forward strand.
TGTGACTGAAGTCTCACTAAGCCAAACTCATGTGACTTGAGGCATCTGGCTCCAAAAGGCAGGTTATATAATCATGTTCAGCATGAGCTGTACTGTTGTCCTGACCTATACATTCACACACCTTTCTGTCAATATCTAACATCTTCAGTTAAAACCTTTAACAGCTACAGCACACTGATTGCTACAGTCTTGTTTTCTTTAGTCTTTTAGAGCATCAGTCACCTGTCACAGCCAAACACTGTATGGACAAATTATACACATCTATTCAATCCAGCTTTATTTGCAAAGAACTTTAAATACAACCATGGAAAGAACAAAGTGCTGTACAAATTACATGCATACAGAGTACGCTAAAAATAAAAATAAGAATAGTGCACAGAAATGGCATTTAAAAAATACATTCGATATTTAGAATTAGATAAAAATGAAATCACGAGGTAACCGAATATTGATGTCAAGGTCTCACAAAGTGTGAAATGCCAAACAAATGGGTTTAAAGATAAGACAAGGTCTGATAGTGTGGAGGCCTTTCTAACATGCAGTATAAGGTGATCCATGGCAACAGCCTAGATTATCACTTTAAACTGCTGTCTGGCAATGTTCACTTTACTTCGGCTGATTACCTCGAATGAAAGAAACTCGACTTTACAACTGTCTTAATTTTGGTGTCAAGTCTTAAATCAGGGTGTAATTTTGTTTTGACTTCAAGTTTAACGCAGCACTGAGGTACCCAGATTAGATACCAGGTAGCCTCCAAAGATTTGAGCATAGTCTGCATAAATACCAAATGAGAACAATGTTTTCTGAGAATGGAGCCAAGTGGGAGGAGATGCATAGAGAGACGAGACCCTACCACTGAACCCTGCATTACACGACAGAAAAAGAGGCAGCAGAAGCTACATCATTATGAAGACCTATGAGAAAAACCAATCAGTAAGGTAAGAATTACTTTAGATGTCCGGTTTTATCTATGATCTTGTGCTCTTGTTGTTAGACAGATAAACATGGTAATCCCGCTGTTTTTTCTGCACTTTGTGTGCTGTTACAGCTGTACTGTACCTGGCATTGTGTATGATCCTAAGTGCAGCTGATTTGTATTGTTCTGTTAGCATCCACAGGTCAAGCGGCTGCTCCACAATACTGCTGTTTTCAATCAGAGGGAGGGCTACCTTGGAATAACAGCCTCCATGCACACTTCTCCTCAACCTGCAGCATGAAATTGAAAGAACACAGTAACATAATAAATGGAGCAGTTTTAGTTGGGAAGGTGTTTTTTTTTATTTTGGTCTGGAATCATGTAAAAGTGGACTAGATCAGAAAAGGTTACCAGTTAAAACTAATTATAAAAGACACATATATGTATGTCACGCTAAATAACCTGATCACTTGAGGTCCAGATGAACTACAAGAGAGGCACAGGGGTAGGTTATACCCTGGTCTGTCAGTGCACCCCATGTCATTACTGTAGGGAATACCTAGGTAGTAGTCAAAACCTGTTTGAGAAACAAAGAAAGTATAACAAGCATCTATTGTTTAAAATACAACAAAGTGATCATATATGTATTATAAACAATATAGAACTCCTAAAGCTGCACTGCAGTGTGGTGACAAAGGGGTCCACATGTTCCTGAGGCACATGCCCTCTAAGCTTGAGCTAGTGGACAAGGTCTCTGTGTCTTTTCCTCTGCAACACCTGCACATCTCTGTTAGGGTAATGCTAGTGGGAGGTGAGTCATTGGCCAGCTGAGGGAGAAGAGTGAGCAGCATAAGACTGAGCTGCTAGGGAGCACCATTTAGCCTTAGAGTGGAAAGATTTAGGGTCGTGCTCGCTTATATTTTACATAATGTGTTGGTATAATTTTATAGCCTAATATCAATCCAACTTACCTCTGTTAGTTGGATTGTATGGCCCATTGTGTCCAAGATGCCATTTCCCAATCATAGCAGTGTAATAACCCACCTCCTGTAACAGCTGGGGCAAGGTGACTTCAGATAGAGGCAGACCAGCAACAGAATTCACCCCAAAGTTATGAGTTACCCCATTTCTTAGGCCATAGCGGCCTGTCAGGATAGCAGCACGAGATGGGGAGCATGTTGAGGCAGGGGAGTGGAAGTCTGTCAGTCTAGAAGAATATTATTAAAATGTAGAAGTGATTCAAGCTCAAACATAAACTTTTTCATGCAGGATTATTTCAAAACCTTCAATTATCTTTTCCACCTTTTAATGGATTTTAGCCGCACAAATCAGGTATAAAATGATTCCATTTTCTACCTTAGTCCTTGCTGTGCCATCAGGTTGAGGTAAGGGGTGTTGTTTGCCTTCTCCTTGGGTTGGTTAGCATCTAGGTCACTCCAGCCTATATCGTCAGCCAGTATTATGATGAAATTCGGCTTATTTATTAATTTCACCCCATCTCTTTGTTGGGACAGTCCATGAAGCAGCAGGCCACATATGAGCATCCCAGACAGGAGCAGTGGAGTTAAGACCTCCACCATCTTGGGCCAAAATCTACAAACAAAAAAGTTTGACTTAAAAAGTGTTTTTGCTACACTATATTATAGAGTGCGAATGATCACCGCAGTAAATACAAATTTACCCTTTCAAAGCTATATGAGAAGCATATGAAAGCATTAAATTCTGCAGGAACTGAGCCTGCTGCAAGAGTGCAGGATTATATTTTGCTAAGGTCAGCATATCATTTAAAAGTAAAGAACTATCACAAACGGTAGCCAAGACTGACAGTGATATAAGGTAGCTTTCTATGAGATAGAGCTCAAGAAGGTATGTACTGTAATACCTATGTAATTCCTTCAAATTATTCTATAGAAACAAAGTAAACCCAACATCCCAAAACCCAGTAACTCCAGTAACAGGATATGGATGTTTTCTTACATAAAAACAGATGGCAGCTGTAGTACCAATTTAAACACAATATGCTGTACAACTCTGGGTACTCCAGCTTCCTCCCACCATCCAAAGACATCCATGTTAGGAGGGAATGTGTGTGTGCATGGTTGTCTGTGTTGGCCCTGGATGGACTGGCGACCTGTCCAGGGTGTACCCCACCTCTCGCCCTATGATTGCTGGAATAGGCTCGAGTGCTTTCGTCATGCTAAACTATCCAGACTGTGTTGAAAAAATACTAAAAAACTTGCACCCAAAAATCATCGGGATTTTACGAAGAAATCACAGAAAATAATTCTGTTGAAATCCTTCATTGATCTAATTTCTGTAAGGTGTTTAGTCACAGATACAGACACTAAGGAGACACGATCTGTTAGGTGTGCACAGTAACACTGGTAAAATCTGTCTTTCACAAAGCTCAGATCAGACTTGTTTTTCATCGCAGCAGTACATCTTGATAAACTAGTGTTTCTGCTTGGTCATGCAAACGTGTTGACACAATGCCTGTGCCAAATCACTGCTGGCAGATTGATCTGTCGTAGCCGCAGCAGATTAACGAGTCTAAAAGTCGAGGTAATGTCAGCATTTTCAGTTGATTATTAAACAACATGTCAACAGAACTATAGTTAATAAGTGATGTCAGGTTTTCCTATGCACGGGGGTGTGGGGAGCAGACATCTCTGACATGCAACCACCCCTCAGCATCAGGTCTATATAATAAATGATCTCTTAAAGTGTCAGAAAAACATAAAACAGATTGTACAGGTAAATGACTGGTGTCTAATCTGATTAACAGCAGAACTGTGATGGTAGCTAAAGAAGTTTGTTTATTTAATAGCTAAGAGTGTGCTGTTAATACAAGACAGGGTTTGAATATCTTTAAATCTCAACCTATAACATTAATATCCGGGGAGGGAGGGAGGGAGGGAGGGGGGTGTTACAGTTACTACAGACATGCAACCAGATCTCCTTCACCCTCCCTTCTGCCTGCCCCCTCTTGTGTCACATACGGGTCACATATCTGCACAAACTAACTACGAGCATGCTTAGCGCGCACGCGTCCATGTACAGTTTGGATAAATGCCAGCGACAACATATCTATGCATGATCATTATATAAGTGTAAGACACAGCCTGTGAGTGAGAACATGCAACAAACGACTGAGACTGTTTGCGTTAAGTTTAGCGAGGAGTGGAGTGCCCGCTTCACGCAGGATGTACAATAGAGTTTAGCGGTTCCGGCGCAGAGCGCGCGCACAACTCGTAGGATTTAACAGCGGCGAAGAAAGGATTATTTCCGTCTGAGATGAGCTACTTTCAGGTGAGACAGAACCATTTCAAACCACTATGTTTAGTTACATACTAACCCGAAAGGACATGTAGCGAGGTATGAATACTTACAACGCGCGTGTGTGTGCGTGTGTGAGTAGTTACGGTTTATGCGCGAGCCCCCGTCTCTGCCGGACTGAGTGCGTTGCGTCAGCAACACGAGGACGGATTGTGCAGCTCCTTCAGGACATTTCCCTCCTTCCTCTGTGCAGTTAAAATAAACACCAGTTTTTGGACGTGGAACCAGTTTTATTGTTTTTTTGAGTGTTTACTGTGAGGGCTAAGCCAGAATAAAAACTGTTAAAATAAATAAGGAAATGATTGTGTGTGTTTGTGTGTAAGAGAGTCCACTGATTTTCATTTTCATTCTTTATGTTAAAGTTAGACACATAAAATATAATGACATATGGAAATTACTTTCTTGACATTTCCCCCCATTAAAAACAAACTAATAACTATAAAATGTAGACAAAACACAAAGAAAAGGAGGAAAAGCAGAAACATCTGTATGATTTCCTGCTTTGACCACTGTTCTGTTTTGCTGATGCATTTAGCAATATTTTAAATGCAACATGTACCATAAAAATCTATTAAATCCTCAGCTTTAAATGGTAAATGGCTTTATATTCTATATATGGTTCATTTACATGTCATAGAGATATAAGGCACATATTTATCTTCTTCTACGATTACCCATTGTTTATTTGAAGCTTTTTGTAAGGCCAGCTCTGAAAAACACGATTCATGGACATTTCATCTGTTGATGCTGTTGCAAAAGCTGTGTACGATAAAGGATGCATATTCTGGTCTACATCTCTTTTTACTGTACAAATAATGTTTTTTTCCTTCTCACAATAAAGTTAAACAATGCCAAATATAGTTATTGTTTTTATCTACAGGAACACAATAGGTGCTTAGCTGTTTTTGTCAAATTGATTTAATTTGATAAGTACAGCAAAGTTGTATACATAAGCTATATATATATATATAGCTTATGTATGTCATCTATATGTAATCTATAAACACACACACATATATATGTGTGTGTGTGTGTGTGTGTGTGTGTGTGTTTATAGTATAGATTACATATATAGATGCCACAAATCTTATAAAACTACCATACAACAATGCACAAAAAGCTAGAATCTTATTACATAACTCCCCCTGCACACGCGTGTGTTCGCACACACATGCACTTGCACACACACTGGAAGCATTAATAATTGATGAGGCTCAACATTTTGCTGAAAGAGGCTGAACTTCACTACTGGTGTATTCTCCTTTTTTCACCTATCTACAGCCCTGAGAGCGCATTAGTGGCTGTAAGGATGCACAGAACAACATTTTAATGTAAAGGTCAAGCAGCTACAGAAAGAGGGAGAAAGGAATCTGCACCATCAATGCACCATTACAAGGTGGGATTTATCATGTAATTTAGTTTCTGTGGTGATAAAGAGAAGGGGCAGGTTTAAACTAACCTGATGAAAAGGACAGAAACTCCAAATGCTTTCTGGCATAGAGTTATTTTTCTACATAGTTTGTAAAATTATTGGGGTGTATCTTGAACCCAAGGCTGACCTGTGTACAGCTGTTGTATGACCCCCATACCATGCCAAAATCCAACCCGGTTGTGCACGTGCAGCAAAGACATCTTTTATCCTACCAGCACACGTAGACTATTTTAAGGGGTAGTTTATGATTCAGCAAGTGGTGTGGACTCTACAAACAGAGTTCTTTAACTGTATCACAGCTTTAAACAAACTGCTAATTGTTTTTGTGTTCATCTTAGCTGCATGAGGAGCTGTTTTGACCTGAGCGTGTTGAAGTGTTTGGACTATATAAAAGGTTTGGATGCACTTCTACCCAGCAGAGAATTTTTAGCCTTGTTTTAGCATCCCCTCAAAATATGCAAAGTTAAATGTTTAAAAAAATTATTTTACTAGATTTTTTTAAAATGAAACCTGTCATTTGTTTTACAGGGTATGGCCCGGTGCAGAGCTAAGATAACAAAATTCCTGGGTCCCAATGTGTACGCGGAGGCCCCTGATGGAGGCTGGGGATGGGTGGTTGCCGTGGCCTTTTTTCTAGTGGAAGCTTTCACATATGGCACCATCAAGAGTTTTGGCATCTTCCTTCAGGACCTAATGAATGAGTTTGATGAGAGCAATAGTCGGGTCTCCTGGATTGTTTCCATCTGTGTGTTTGTCATGACCTTCAATGGTAATTGATCGATTATTCAGCTGTACAGATTGCAAAATTCAGCTACAATTTTCAACAATTTGGTAACTCTGAATGTGCAGGTCCTCTCTCTTCGGTGTTGACAAATCGATTTGGCTTTCAAGTTGTTGTAATGATAGGAGGTCTACTTATTTCCACTGGTACCATTGCCACAAGCTTCTGTAGCTCCATCAATCAAATATACATCACCTATGGATTGGTTGCGGGTATGTATTTTGGTTACTTCGTTCTTCTACATCTTTAACCTCAAAATGATGCAGTCACTGAGTTTGTTCTTGAGCAATGTCTCCGGGTAAATTTGTGTGTGTGTCTTTTGAACTGTACAGGCCTGGGGTACTGTATGACCTTCCTGCCCACTGTGACCATCCTGTCACAGTACTTTAACCATCGGCGATCTCTGGCCACGGCTGTTGCTTCTACTGGAGAGTCCTTGTCAATGTTCGCCCTGGCACCAGGTATGAACAGGACTCTCTCTCCTTAAGCTTCATCTCAACAGGTTTAAGAAAGCCATGTGATAAATCCAACTCACTAAATATCTCTGTTTATTTCAGCATTTTCTGCAATGAAAGAAATTATTGGCTGGCGGTATACTATAGCACTGCTGGGAGCTTTGCAAAGCATCATCATTGTGTGTGGTGTGGTGCTTCGGCCAATCATTATTAAGCCCAGATCACCCTCAAAGGAGCTGGGTGGCCTAAGAGCACTTGATAATTCAGATGCTTCAAACCCAGAAGACTCTATGACAAAATACGATGAACTTACAGGCGGCTCTGTGAGCACTGGGGACTCAGGTGTCCAGTCTCTAAAAAACCACGGTAACCGTGAGGAAAATCATTTCCAACACAATGAAGCAAACTCAGAGACAGAGCCTGTATCAGCAGAAATGAGTGAATCAGAAACAGAGAGAAAGTACAAAGATCCAGAGAAGCAAGCGCTAAGGAATGAAGAAACTAAGTTAGATGCTGAGAGGCTACCCGTAAAACTCTTAGACTTCTCCATCCTCAAAGACTGCAGCTTTATTTTATATTCTCTGTTTGGACTTTTTGCCACTCTTGGCTTCTTCGCCCCTCCGCTCTACATTATCGAGCTGAGCGTGAGTCGCGGCGTAGAGCGGGACCACTCCGCATACATGCTCTCCACTATGGCTGTGGCTGAAATCATGGGTCGGTTCTCCATTGGCTGGATCCTCACACGGAAGCTGTTCATTAAACGGAAGCTTCTGGTGCTTCTGGCATGTGTGATCACAATGACTGTTGACCTTGTGGGATTCACCTTGGTCACAGAGTTTTGGGGTCTGGCTGTCTGCTGTGCTTTTTATGGATTCTTCATGGGGACCCTGGCATGCACCCACATTCCCATGCTGGCTGAGGATGATGTGGTGGGCATAGAGAAGATGTCTTCAGCCGCCGGTGTCTATGTGTTCATCCAGAGCTTTGCAGGGCTGGCTGGACCACCACTTGGAGGTAAGACTCATGCTTTTGTTGTAAAAAAAAAAAGAAAGAAAACTGGAAATAAAGGTATTTCATTGGCTATACAGTTTTAACACATACAAAAAATCTTATTTATGGAGAAAGTGTATCACAAGGTTTGAATATTAAGCTTCATCTTAAAATTTACCAAACTCTGCATATCCAATTAAATGCATTTAAAAGTAGTACCCCACAGTCTTCCTTATGTTACCCATATTCACCAAGACCAGATCATCAATTTCTTCTTTAGCCTTGAAATAAAAACTCTACCATCCAAACACAGGCCTGCGTTGCTTTTGAGGGATTCTGGAAGATACGTTTTTTTAGTTCACTTACGTCAAAGGAGAAGAAAAACCTTTTTTTTTAAATCTACAGAAAAATTGGTGTCTTGAAGTTCAACATTAGTCTGCCATCTGTAGGCCGCTTTTTGGAGACTTGCATGAAATGTAAAGTCTGGGTCCACTTGCTGTTGCTGTCTAATTTTCTTGTTCAAAAACTGAAAACTCTGGATCTCAGTCAAATGCAACATAAACTAGTGATAATAAAGTATGTAAACATCATCAAAGTTATTTTCTAACACCTTCTGCTGAGCCACAACAGATGCAATAGTACTTTCAAGCTAAATGTCCTTCTTCTACTTCCAGGCCTGTTGGTGGATGTGACAAAGAATTATGGAGCAGCTTTCTACTCCTGCGCAGTGGGCATGGGATTAAGTGCTGTGTTCCTTGGTTTGGTCAAACCTGCTAAGGGAGGATTACCCTGTCGGAGGAGACATTTAAAACACTCAGAGGAGGAACAGACAGAAGGTTGCAGGGAACAGAGTGGAGGACACAAACCAGATGAAAGAACTAACAGTATCAGTGACTGCTATAAGCCAGATTACGTATCAGACGTAAATCTGACGGGAGTCCGAAGAGATGTCGCTGAGGGTACAGCTCCTTCTTACACTGGGAAATTATAGGTGCAATAAAAAGGTAAAGCCATAAATGTGTAAAGGCGGCTAAAGGCAGACAGCTAAAGGTATAGGAAGGAATTTACTAACACTTAGAGCATAAGACCAGCCACAATAGATCTGGCTACAGCAATATGCATGTTACAGTCATGCCTTAAATGCAGGGTACACCAAACAGTGTTTTTACATTATTACAAACAGTGTCTTGTTTTAATGGACTGTGGGACACAGGAAGGTATTCTCAAACTAAGCGGTGATCATGGAGCGTGATATATAGATATATAGCATTTTTTATATCAAAAAGAGGAGGCATCACACTGAAGCTTTATTATTTTACTTGATGAAAATCAACACTACAAAAAGAACAAAGCTGCACAGATTCTAACCTCAGGAGTATGTGATTAAGAGTATTTTTAATAAAACTTGCCATACTGTGAATAGGCTATCACATAGCGAGCTGAGCTAGATCAGACTGTTTTCCAGTATTTTTGTAAGAAATATTTTATTTATCACAATAAAGCAATATTGGGATTTAAACTTTTCTATTATTCATTTGTTTTTAAGCAGCAAAACAAATATTCATGTATATGCATCATTCTGCATTGTAAAATATGCACAATAACCTCAGGAATAACTTAAATCTGAAAGCTAAGTGGATAAAAATAATTATTTAAACTGGGGCCTTGCTGCTTATTTTTATTTTTTAAAGGACATTTAAAAACAAAACAAACATTTAAGGTGCACAAAAAGAGTTACTGAGAAGTGAGGTTGTGATTTACACATCAAGAGATATCCAGTATTGCTCATCAGGAAAATGTTGAACTGTGTTAGTTTTTTCTTAAATATTCCTCCTTAAACTGAGTTACAGCATTACATCAATGTTCAAACTTTCTTCAATAATACCTGTGGGTAGATTTATTTGGCAGAAACAACTTTTGTATTTGGCATTGACAAGAAAACACACACTGAACCTGACAGACGGGAGCTTGATTGACTGAAAAAATAGAAGAAAGTATATATAAATATATTTTTATATATATATATATATATATATATATATATATATATATATGTCCACACAACGTGTTTTTTTTCCTATATATCACGA
>JBAMHV010000023.1:13508259-13541306 GCA_037177535.1 Pseudomugil gertrudae
AATAGAAGAAAGTATATATAAATATATTTTTATATATATATATATATATATATATATATATATATATATATATATATAATTCAGCAAAGTGTTTTTGTTTAACTGTATAATAAGGATTTCATTTGATTTTTTGTATATGAAACATTCTGCAAACTAAGTCCTGTAAGGTAAAGAGTTCATTTATCTTTTGAGTCATGTTTGAAATCATAAGAAAACATCAGGAAATCAATTATTTTATTTCAAAAGCACCTTGAATCATTACAAGGAATCCTACCCTATCAGTGATCAGCAATAGGCTCCTCAAAGCAACTTTACTGACCACTAGAGATAATTGATGTCTTTAAACAAGAAAGTTATATGTAGCATTACAGTGTTTAAAAGAAGACCTGATAACATTTAAACCTGTTCATGGAGCTTAGTGTGTAAAATACAGACCACAGCCTTTTATAACTCTTGTAACGTGTGACAGATAGGGTTTTTCTGATGTCCTACTGGCATCTCAGAGAGTTAATTCTTTTCAAGTAGTTCCAAACACCTGTGAAGCCACAGTTTGGACATGTGAAAGTCCTCGGTGGGTTTTGAGAAGTGGAAGGCAGTATGACATGCAGATGACGCCTCCTCAGCTTGTGATGTCTGACTCTTATCTTCCTCCATCCAGTTCAGCAACGCCTACCAAACACAGATAAACAAGTTACAAAAAGACCCAAACATCTGGATGTAGTGGTAAATTGATTTTTCTTGGTATCAAGTAAAATTTCAGCATTATTTGTTCTAAATAAATTCAAAGGTGAACATATGTTCATGTATCTTACCTATAGTGATAAATATAACATTACATTGATTATATTTATGCCCAGAACAATTAAATGCTATTACAAACTGAAACTTGCATAACGTTGCGCAATCACAGTCTATATTTGTGTACATCTGGTCTTTTGCTTGCTAAATGAGTCTCAGGATTTACTTCACTTAGTGTCGCAATTCATGACACATCACATATTTAAGTCATCCATGCACAGGTAATAAGATAACCCATTAAATCCTTTATAGACTAGTAGTACACATGTAATGTATAAATGAAATGTGCCCATGATTGGTTGATGCTTGATAAAGGAAACAAGCTCTAATAATGCTCACATATTGGAGCAAAAAGACAAAGATTACTCAGCATTATGTACAAGCCCACCAGGGGCATCGGTGAAGTTCTGGGGAACAGAAACATAGAGATAGTGAGCTCCAGCCCTTTCTGCTTTTTGCATGTTTTGTTATCGCATAGTAGCAGCTCTGCTGTGGTTTTGTACATTTGCTTTTATTATCTCAGCACAATGAGATTAAAATTCAGCCTGCATGGAGGCCTAGCTGTAAACTCGGGCATGTCAAGCAGCTGACATGTCTCCTGTGCAGAGTATGGATGTTACTAGAATAAAGGCTTAAGTTATACTTCACATTAATTCACAAGCTTGTGCTCGATCAGCCATGGCTAGATCAGTATGCTTCCATTGCATCCCATTTACTCTCAAGTCTGCAGAACAATTTGAAGTTTGCACCTCTAACAATGTTCTGCTGCATTTCTTGGTAGGGTCCTATTAATAGATCTATTTCATATTGAAATATCTGAAATGGAAGAGAACTGACATAATTTCATATAACAATGAGAGTTTTGTTCTGTTTGGAAGGCCAAAGTCTGTGTTTTAGTCTTGTACACGTTCGTAGCATATCTGAGCAGTTGTTAAAAGTACTGATTTATGAGTCACAATGACTCTGACCCTAAACACTATAAAATCATGAACATGCAAAGCTATTCTTTGTTTTAAAAATGCCTTTTTACCTTGTATCTCTCAGCGATTTTGAAGCTAAAGGAAGTGTGAAGTTTGTGAAGACAGACAGGACAAAAATCCAAGGGTCTACGATCAGACTCTTCCAGGTGGTTAGAGCCCTGCATGACACAGCTCATCCACTGACAATGCTTTATTCCAAACATATGACCGATCTCATGTGTCATGGTCTGCAAAAAGAAATGTCATATTACAGTCTATACTAAAAAAAAAAGATGCAGAGGATTATATGTAAAAATCCTGAAATAATCTTTGAATGTAAAATAGACAACATCATATAAGATTTAAAACAACAAAACAAGGTCAAGAAGTTTTTTATAACCTTGCAGGACCTAAGTAGCAGCTTGCTAGTAACGGGTGGGGTGTAGTATCCGTCAAACACAGAGTAGTCGCCCTGCCTTGGATGAATCTGTTTCTTTAGCTTGCCAGTGTAATTTTTAGTGTAGAAGTTGTCATCATACCTAGCAAAACTGAAAACACCCATTCCTGTGTACAGCAACATGAGACAGAGAACATTATGGACAAAGTTAGTACAGGACTGTGATGTTTACCGCCATCTAGTGGCCAACTGGTAACACTACAACATGAGAAGCAGATTTACTAATATAATATTCCTCCACCATTACATTTTAAAACTGACTTTATGTAAATGTATGTTTACTTTTCTCCTCTTCACAAACCACAGAGAAAGTTGTGTTTTCACATTATTGTTTCATAAAATCTCACCCATACTAAGAGATGCCTCTCCAAAGACAAAGTTCCAGGAGTCTTTAGGGTAGAGGTCTATCATCGTGATTCCAACAATACAGAAAGCATCTTTTGGTTTTCTCTTCTTCAGAAATCGCAAAAAGTCACCTTCATTTTGTCAGAAAATAACAAGAACAAAGCAAATATTTCAATTTACACTAATCAGCGTTGGGTGTCTAAAAGAAAACTATAAAACCTGAGACAATACAATGAGGTCAAGACATAGGTTAAAGACCAAAAATGACAGATTTTGTGTTACCTGTGAGGATCTGAAGGTTGTGTGAATTACTGTTAATCCTGAAAGAGCATCCTGTCTCAGACACAGTAACTGGTGGCAGCAGCTTGACTGAAAGTCCATAGAAAAAAGCCTGGCAGTAGTCTCTGAGCCACTCCACATACTGGTCTGTCTGAGGCCCCTCTTCTCCAAATAGACCTGCAACAAAGATGTTGTGCAAGATTAAAGCCAAGTGTGGTACTGAGGAAGTCCTCAGATAATTTTACAACATAGTGGACACAATGGTAACTGCAATATGTATTTATGCTAAGCTGTCTGAGAACGGAAGATAACAAACTTGATGCATACTGAACAGAAACACTCACCTATGGTTTGAATGTAAATAGTATTGCAGCTTGCATTGGGTGTCATGCGATAAGGGTCCAGGTAGAAGCTCTCAAAATCTTGGGGCTCCTCAGGATGAGCATAGATCCAGTCTGAGTGAGAGTGTACGGTGATGGCCTGGAAAAGGGCACCTGGTTTTCCTGGATACAATCCTTCTTCCAGAAGACGTCTTTCTTCTTTTGTGTATTTATTGTAAATTGTAGCCACGTCCTTTGAATTAGAGACCAACGCTGTATGAAGCTTTTCTGCTGAGTGTTGGATTACTTCCATCTGCAGCAAAGATACTCACCATTAACATCATGAAATCAAAGATTTTCCCTGTTTTGAGTTCTGGTGTCCATGGCCACAGAAACAATCTGTTTTAAATACAATGACACAAAAGGCACCAGAGTTTTTTAATGGTGTCTTTCAGCCCTGCTCCTTGTAACCCAAGACTTTTTTCAGATTGTCTCCCTGAATCATAAATGATACGTACTATAAAGGATTGAAAAACTTAATGAAAAACTAAATGTAAATGTTTTTATTTGGCTTGAACACCAAACACATCTTGTCGCCTTGATGTTAACATACTGCTTTTATTATAGTCGTGTCATTGTACTTCTTTTTCCAGGAAAACACAACACTATATAAATTTTTCCTCGCTGACTGGCCTGGAAATGACATACACTACAGTATTTTAACATATTATTTTTAAAATGTTTGCCTAAGCAGTCCTTAAGTGAACTTTTTTAATTATACATTCATACTACTGACCTCTTGTTATCAGCCTAAGTAACTGCAATTTTTTCAAGTTCTTATTTTCTTTTATTTCTTTATTTTCAATTAAAGCATTGTCCTGAAATGGTCTGTGATGCATTACATTGTATTTTAAACTGCATTTCACACACTTCCCAAGCAGAAATAGCCTTCTATTTGTATCTTGGCATGTGAAAGTACAGTCGTGTGTTGAACACTGGATCAGGGTCAATTCCAGGAAGTAGATTATGTTACAAATGAGTACCCTGAGTAGGGGAAAACTAATTTTTCATTCCAGCAAGCGAAGTCCTGCCCTGAGTCTGTTACCATGTTAACTGACTCTGTGAAGTAAACCTCTTTGCTGGCAGGACGACCATGAAGAAACCCTGAGTTTACACATCTTCTCCCACCTGAAGCAGCTGTCAGACATGCGTTGGCCATACCAACACGACTCCAGAGATTTACAAACTGAACTATTACACAACTATTTATGTAAGGGGAAGTTTTTCAGGACTTGAACATATGTTGGAGAATAAGTTCTTTATCAATGACTTATCAAACAGCATATTGTACAGTTACTCCTATTCTGGATAATAATATCCAAATGGAAATGGGGAATGGGGTGTGTTTTCCAACGATACTAAAGTGTGGTTTAAAAGGTTTGAAACATTTACACTTCCTAAACTGACTGTTTAACAGGCCCAACAGCTTTATCTGGCGTATCTTGTTGTTTTATATCATATATAACCACCACGTAAACATGTTTTTGCTGCAATGTTTCACTTTTAAACACCGGCCTTCTGTAAGATGTTAAATTCTTATTTTGCAAATGTATATGCTATAAATGAATATATTTGTACAAAATAGATATTTCAGAAATTATCATATTTGTGTGAAAATGTAAAAATACTAGCTTTTTCCAATATATTTGCTGACGGCTCACCATGATGTAGACACCGGAAGTCCTACCTGATGACGTCTGGTAAACACGGAGGCGGAGCCTAAAGGAAAGACAAGCTCGCGCTTGACTTTTACAAATAATTTCTTAGTGGTAGACAACTTACTTCGGACGACGTTTAAACATTTCTCCTTTGAAAATAGTTGTATTAGCTTTTTCGTATAACTGCTGCTAAGCGTAGGCAACAACTCAAAAGCAAGTGGGCGGAATACGAAAGCGGAAGAACTTCTTGTTAGCTCTGCTAAACTAGTTAGCTTGATAGGCGGCTGTTAGAACGGTGTCGTGCCATAGCAGCTAGCAGGCTAGTTTGCTTTCTCGAGCTGTCATGCCTGGAGTTCCTCGATATTACACTACCTGAACAAGAGTACTTCGTTTGTACTTTGTGAGCTTTCAGGCGTCCCGTAACGGGTTGTTCCCCCGCTGTTACGTTGACTGGAATAATTATTCTTGGACTGAAGTAATCCACAGCAGAGGTTGGGGCTGTACTGCGACGAGCTGTGCCTCAGCCGGCTGGAAATAGCTGAAATAACACCAGGCTCATCCATAGATGAGGGGGATCTTGCCATACTAAGTTTCTGCGAAATGGTCGGGGAACCGTGCTACTGCCAAAGCTTTTAAAGAAAACATCTCAATTTGACTCAGAAGATTTGTCAACCGTGAAGATTGTAGAAATGCTGACTGAAAACAGGTAACGAGTGGAGCCTCTTTCACTGCATGATTTCACAGGGCTGTTGTATCACACATTAAAATCCTACAAAGACGTCAGTAAAACACTTTAATATTCCAACTTCTCATTAAAACCTTTCAAAGTATATTAATTAGTGTGCTCTCATTATGGGATTGCCACCAGTCTGGTCATGTAACTGCCTAAGAATGCGTCTATTTTTAGTTCCTCTTCATGCTCTCTCTTCCTGATACTCTGCCCACATCCAACCAGTATCTGTGCCCCCCTCCCAGCATCGGCTTGTTCTCACCATTCCCTTTGTTTCTGTTTTTAACAGGAAACGACACCGTAGCTGTGACAGTGAGGAAAACCAGCAGCTGAGACCTCAGGCTAAGCGCTCAGGAATGGCTCCTTGCCTGCTTGTGTCAGATCTGGACTCGGAGGTAAACCTGATGTTGTCATTATATTTATCTGATGTAAATGATGAGGTATATCTAACACATATCTGCATCTGTCAAACCATTCTCTGTTTTGTATTTGCAGTCTTCCAGCAGTGACAGCAGTAATGGGATCAGCAGTCCAGAGAGAGCAATAGAGGCCAGCACCAGGCCATGCATACATAGCCAGAGCAGTCGCACCCATCCAACACCCGAAGACTCTGCCAGCTCCTTGCAGCATGGTCTCCATGGCGATGGGCGAAGCAACTCTTATGACTACATCAACAGAGTCCTGAGAGAGGCACATTTCAGCAGTCTGCAAACCAGAGGGCGTCCGGGCTCAACATGACCGTGAACTGTGAGCCCTCTCCTGATCGTTTTGTCCGTCATCCATCAGTGCTGATACTTCTCCCTGAAAGCCTCAAGGCACACCATCGGGGTCGGGGTGGGATGTGTGGGGAGGTTTACAGATTTTGGCCACTATGGCTCATCCCCACCTCAGTGTGTACCATTTGTTGAGACCATAAGCACATCCGCCTTTCCATGGCCCAGCCACTGTGGTTTTTCTGTGCAGTATTGATGTGTGGGTGTGTGTGCACGCACTCTGTGCACTTTAATAAGAGGTATCATTCTCTTTAAATGCGTGCTTTGGTGTGTGGACATTTTTCATTGGTGCTAATGACAAAATGTGTGATGATGATCCAAAGTGCTTGCAAATTTAAATAAAGTTAAGCACTTTACTCAATTCCTTCTGGACTGCAGCAGTTAATCGCATGTTTTTATCTGTAAGGGAGCTCTTGTGAAGCCCTTTTAGAAAGTTATTTCACAGAGTATTGATTCAATCCTTTATTTGCTTATCTCTAACCAAAGTTATATGGATATCAAGCTTTTTTTCCCTAGTAAAATTCATTTATTATAAAAAGTTATTGGATCTAGCACCCGTGGTTCATTACGATGGAGTGCATATTGTTCATGAGCCTTGTTTCAAGATGCAGCCTTAGATTAGACTTGTTAATTACGGACCTGTGGCTAGGCTGTGGAGACTGCAGCTCAGGCAGCAGCATGCTCTGCAGAGAACAAGCCCTCAGAAAGGCTCCGAAGTTTTCCAGGTCTTCTTTTACACATCCTACATTCTACATTATGTGTCCTGTCAGCCATACTTGTTTATGGATGGTTTTTGACGGTGCACTGTGTTGCAAATTGGAATGTGAAAGATATTATTGTAATGCAATCTTCCAAATCATTGGCTTTTAAATAAAGTGTTGCTTAAGCTGTCATTCAAAAAGGAAAAACATCACGAGTACATAAAGACTTGTGTAGCGATGAGTGCTGCAACAAAAATACAGCATGTTTTATTGTATTAGAGCAGACTCAATTTTATGACTTATGCTCTCTGAAATGAAGTACAGTATTAATATTTGGGCATGTAGTTACACTACGCTTTAAAGTAGTAAGGGATATACTTTGATAAAGTTTTATGACACTGCAGATATTTTATCAAACCATGTTTTACCCACACAGAATATCTCAATTTCTCCTTTAATCTGCCACAGTTTGGAATCATGCACACTATAATCTCTCACAAGCCCATCAGTTAACATCACAATTTATAAATAATTTGTACCCTAACATAAAAATCACAACACAATAGCTTAGTATCCAAAGATATGGAAGACAACTCTGTTTTAAGGTAAAAAAGGAACCGTAGTGCAAATTACAGAAGGATTAACCCTCAGAGGTTCAGGATGTGTTGCAGAGAGAAAAAAGAAAAAATCCTGAGAGAAAGAAACCATCTACTGCCTTACAAAGCCAAAACACAGTAACCACAAAAACATTGCTGATTTTCCTCCTTTTTTTAAATATGTGCTTTTCTCACTTCAGGGGTTTGAAGACATGAGTAGGATTGTGTGTGAGAAGGGATCTTTTACAGGATGTGTAAAGAAAATCTGAGTCTGTGCAACAAGCAACTATGTGTCACACTAAAGCAGAGGAATCTCAGCTTATAGTGTACTTACTGTTCTCAGACTTTGTAAGGCAGCTTCATTTTTTCTGATTCTAAACAACCACATTTCATAGAAATAAGACCTCAGACAGCAAAGCTCAGACTTTTTCTTGGCATAACAAATCTGGACACCTCATTCTGACAGTCGATTGCACTCGGATGTCGCTTTAAATTACTACACTTAAAGTCCCAGGTCTCTGGCCTTTGACCCAGGTTTCTGCTTAATAAGAGGCACGTGGATACAAAAAAAAAATAAATAAAAATGCCATCTACATTCAACTAAACCAATCAAATGAGTCAGATCTCAGTTTGGGAAATACATTTTTTAAAGGATATACATTGTTTTAAATAAAATTCCATCTTTAAAAAAGTGACCAGCAGTCAAAAGTTGAGAAAGGAGAAAGCGGATACTGATTGGCTTCTATGACAGTCAATAAGACTGCATCCAGAGGGGGAGTCCTCACCAGGGTCAATGGAAACCACAGATGAGTCAGAGTAATTCACCGTTTCTGTGTCAGTTATGCTGCTGTCCCTTTTGTCCAACTCCACATGGGTAGTTTCCTTTTTACAAACAGACCTGGCTTTTGTCACCAGCTCCATCCCACTGAACAGAGACAGTCTGTTAAACAGGGGTTCAGGTGAAGGAGGCGTACTGTCTCCGATAGGCTCTGGGCTTTCATCAGATGCTTTTATTGTGGAACTCGAGGCCGACTGCATCTGGTTTTTCAATGACTCTTGCAGAACTGGGGTAAGATTTTGATCCTCACCATCATTCATAAGCTCTGTTGAGCATCTCTGTGTCAGGGTCAGACTCGAAGGGGTCGGCAGGCTATTTGGTGTGTGGGGGACATTTGCAGATGTGATGCCAGCCTGACTTAGTTTGAGGTCATTACTTTTAGCCAGATATGTTGGTAAACTGTCAGAGTGTGTAGACGCATGTAGATGATTATTTGTTGCCTCGTGGCTGCTGTTAACTGTATCCTGCTTAGCAGCACGTAGAGATCCACCCATCAGAGCCTCAAACTGTCGTAGGATCTGGTGAAAGCAGATAAGTGCAAAAATTAATCTAACTTTAGGCAGTGTTGCCCCATCAAACCTTACGGTGTGTAGCTCGCTCTCTTTCTTTGCCCTACCTTGGTAGCTTTGTTGGCAACAGGTCCTGAAGGCCCTTCACTCAGATGGCAAAGTCTTCGCTGAGTAACTCCAAACATTTGCTCCAGAGAGAGCAAATCAGAGGTCATGAGGCATGCAATAGCACACAAAGCCCGCTGCAGGAATCAAGACACAGCATTACCCCTCTGATAATTCATTGTATCATACAGAAAGCTCAGCAGTGGGGCATTATCATTACCATCTTAACAGTGTATGAGGGATCTTGTAGCTTGCTTGAAAGTAACTCCACCACAACCTCACAGTTAAGAATGAAGCACCTGACAAATGAAGTGAGACATTAAGTACAAGAACAATTGAGCCACTTCACATGAAGAGCAAACAGACTCACTCTTTGATGAAGTGTTGACTCTCCTCTCTACTCAGGAACACTTTTGAACCTTCTGTCAGTGTGTTGATAAGTGCCATCTCCTGACCACAGTCGCCTAACTGCAAGGCTTCTACCCTGAAACCAAAGAAAGGACACTGTACTTGAACTTATTCAGAAATAAATCCAACACAATGAGTAGAAAACAGCTGGCTACTTTGTTACTGACCTCTCTGATAGGTCCCCACTGCTCTCTCTGCTGGCTCCTGACTGACTCCCAGTACCAGCTGACTTGCTGTCCACAGACATCCTGCTGTTGGTGGTGATGTCCTGAGAAGAGTTGTGAGAGGAGCCGTTGCTGCTGTCTGTCTCTTCCCAGCCTCCTCCTACCTGCCCAGGGCACCGTCGGGTCACTGATATGATGAAGACACATAAAAAAGCTTTATATTAGCAACATATATTTACATAAGGGGTTGCATTACCTTCTTTTAAACTTATAAATAAAAAAGGTAGATAAATTACACAACATTTGTTCTCAGCTGCATATCTAAGACTCAGTCCTTCAGCCTTGAATCTCACATTGTCATCACATCAATCATGTTGACCTTTTGGTTTGCTAGCAGGTAGGTTATAGGCACACGCTGGCACGGCCACCTCTATGGGTGCAGATGGCGCCACTACAGCACGATAATGGTTGTCATGGAGACGAATGCCCTGGTGCTCAGTTGGGGGAAGGACTGTGCTGGCCACTACTTCAGCAGCTTTCTGGATCTTATCTAGCAGTGAGTCACTGGTGGCTGAAAGGCACAAGTAAAGATGCAACTTTGCAGGAATGTACATCCATAATAACTGGACTTGTGTTTGTAGTTCAGCGTGCATCATTTACCTGTCCCCTGTTTCCCTGGATTATATCCAAAACCCTGCAATCCCGAATGGCGGGAAGTGGCTGATCCCATGCCTGAGCA
Source organism: Pseudomugil gertrudae (assembly GCA_037177535.1). NCBI lineage: Eukaryota > Metazoa > Chordata > Actinopteri > Atheriniformes > Pseudomugilidae > Pseudomugil > Pseudomugil gertrudae. The sequence goes on from JBAMHV010000023.1 coordinate 13,518,699, forward strand.
AGAGGAATTATACCGGTGTTAAAATATAGGCCGACAATATAATTGAGATGTAGTCACAAAACAGTTTATGGCAATATTTGAATGATGGCTCTTTATTATACGCATTGTAAAAGGAGTTGTTTGCCATCACTCACCCATTGTTGCCAGGGCTATGTTGTGAGGAGGGATACTTCTGATGGAAGTAGCATCGGTAAAAAGTAATCGAGCCACTTCCTGTAAATAAAATATTTTTAAAAAACAATTATAATGTACTTTTAAATATGTAGGCTATAATCTCGTTACCCTGCATCTTACTTGGGCTGTGTTCCTCACTTTCTGGTACAGCGCTGTCCCATGAATGGGATCAGAGGGACCACTGTAAACTAAAGAGAACAAAATACTCAGAACAAAACTATATCGCTCAATATTCAGCTGAAATGAGTCATGTGGAGATAAAAGCTGATATTCTAACCTGATGCTTGCTGGATGAAGGTGGAGTTCCTTCTGAGTTCAGTAAGAAAGTGATTTGATCCATGACCACAGAGATGGACGAATATCTTCAGCACCTGGCAAGAGGTAAGAACAAAAGCCGAGTTTCTAACGGAGAGTAATGAAAGCTGAAATGTGGTGTTTTACGGACATATAAGCCCATTAGCTTCTCTTACCTTAAGTTTAACATGGCAGGACTCCACTTGCAGCCTCTCTAGAAGGTATTCCAACAAACACTGACCACAACCCACTGACTCATGGGAGATTTCTACAAGGTCATGATAGTTAAGGTATTACACACATTTATGCATCTTACCCAGTCAACTTATCTGAAATAGCCTCAATTATTGACAATAAAAAACACTTCATAGTCATTCGCCACAGAAGGAAATATACTCACCGTTTTACATAAATAAAATGCCACTTTACTTTGATATAGCAAACTTTACTCTGAAGTGTATTTCTATCTATAAAGTGTTTACAATGTTTGAGCTCTGAAAATGTATTTTGAAAAAGACCTTTCTCTTTTAATTGCAGAAAATTTAAGTTAAATGAGGTCTTATAATGTTGCAGAGGGCTGAAGAGACAATGCTGTTAACAAAGGATACTTCCAATTTCCTGGAAAAGGTACCCAGGACAGGGGTTTTCATCATCTGCTGTAGCCTTCATCAGTGTGGGAAGCTTGAATTTGTGGAGGAAATTAAAATAGCCATATCACCCATGTTAGAAAAAACTCCTGTTATGTTTTATTAGTCATTTATAACATAACCCATAAAACGTCGACGATGCGAGAGAATGAAATGATACGAGGTGATAACGGCATTCAGACACCATAACATGACTATTTAAACATTAAAGAAATGATCCATGTTGTTAGCACTAAGCTAACAGGCTAGAATACCAAGACGTGGTTCGCTGAGCTTCACAATTTTGACAAGAGACGTCAAAATTACGTCGCACTTGCCATAATTCTCACGGATGTTATTTGCTTGGTCATGAAGCAATGACTCATAACTTCACTTACTTTCTGAAGAAAGGCCAATCGTTCCAGAAATGTTGCCATGATTTTGCAGTGCTGGCTGGCTCATTTTACTGCTAAGGCTAACAGAAGAAGGCGGGGCTTAAGATGACAGATAGCCAATCCAGACACTTCAAGGGATAGCATCTTAAATCTATTGGAAGCCTTATGACAAGACGAGCCAATCATAGTTATAATAGTTTGATTGACAGATAAACGAGCAAATAATGCTTCATAACATTAAACCGGATCCTTTCTTCCTGTCAGGGTCATCAACATGGCTCTGTCCGTAGATTTGACTATTTTTTTTATTTCTGGATCCTTTACATTTGTCTTATAAAGGTATTTGGGATATCTTAGGACATTTTTTTAGTTTGAACAAGCTTTTCCTCTTTATAGTTTATTTTAAAGTCTAAATAACATCTGTGAATGCCTGGGGAGCACCATGTCTGCATCAAATGTGTGGACTCGTAGCCGAGACAAAATAAGACTTTTCCCAGAAATCTTTGCACAGTGTGCGAATGAGGTAAGTACCAAAGATGACAGATGCTGTCACGTATTAGTGAGATTATTGTGCTGTGAACAATCCTTTTCTTTTCTCTCTGCAAATCTGTTGGTAGCTTCACAGAGATGTCTTATTGCATGACAAATGTGAGATAAGATTAATGGGATGTAACAAAGCAAGCCCAAGTTATTGTGTTGCCACCACGTTTCACAGAGAGATATCCGTCTTAATAGATCTCTATTCTTTATATGGAATATATTAATTATATAGATGTTTATAATTCGATTAAATCTTGTTAAACCACTTGATTAAATGCTAAATACAGTAATGTGTACAGTATATCAACATACAGACATATCTTGTACCATAAAAGTTAGATTTCAGCTGGACTACTACAGATATTTTCTGTTGGCAGCAGAAAAAAATGGAAAAACTTTGTCTAACTTAGTTTATTTTCTAAATAGGTGTGTGTGTGGTGGGGTGGGGTGGGGGGGTTGTCTATAATGATAAAAAAAATTAAAGTAAGTGGTTGTGATCGTGTTACTGTTTCACTGCTCTGAACCAGGCAGCAGTGTATGGAAAATGTGTAGGAGCTACAACAACAGGAAGTCAGGAACTGAAGAAGGACCTGTGTGCCAAAGAGTTTCAAGTGCTGAAGACTTGCTTTGCAAATGCAGTAAGAAATAAAGTCATTGCTTCTTGTACTGGTTTTAATAAAGATGCTTATAATTTATGATTGTTTACTCCATTATATTATGTTTTGCAGGCCAAGAAAAGAGGCAAATAAAGAGCATCTGTCCTGGTTTTGTTGGAGCACTGAGTTTTATGGACCAACGTCAGTGCAGATGTACAGAAAACAAGTCACCAAGTTGATGTAATGCTAGAAAAAACATCTTCTGGTTGTAACTGAGTTAAGCTCTGATGTCATGCGACTATCTTCTATAAAAGCTGTACAATACTGTATAATAGGTAACAAAATAAAAACATTTGTTTACAGCAAACAAAAAAGCCAATGTTGCATCATATTTATTCTTATCAGGAAGAAGTACAGAAATACATTGCACATAGAAAAATACATTTATACAAAGCAAAGGTCCAAGATGTTCAGCTGGTCATGGATACATTTGAGGTTTGGCTACAAATAAACATGATAAATCACCATCCTGCCAACATGTTTACTCTCATTTTATCAGCACTTTATCAGTTAAACATGGTTTGCTTTGGAAACCAAAATAAACCACGTATTTGCAGCATTAAGGATTGAAAGGCACTTCTAAACCGGCAAAGAGAAACTGAAGATGGAATGATTATTCTGGTCATTAGCAGAAAAGACGCATCACTGTCCAGTTTATCAAACACTAAGGCTACATCATTTACCTCTTAGCTCTTGCATGAAGGTAAATTCAGTTACAGTCAACTGAAAATAGGAATAACCATCAGTGACTGAAGTGCATTCACCCATGTTACATTTGATATGTTATCACTTTAAATTCCAATAAAGCTCAGATCACATAGATTCACAATATCTACATCGGAGAGAAACTTAACACCAAAAAAACCCAAAGGATAATAAATCACATAGTGAAGAAAGGCAGACTTCATAAGCTGCTCAATGAAATATTTAAGTGACACAAATACAAACATTAAACAGCATTTACCAAGTCGATAAATCCCACACACAATTTGCATAGATATATTTACACTTCAACAGTGACCTCTTTGTAATTCTCTCATCTAACAACAAAAATAAGTTAATATTTACATACATTCTTTCTCTTTACTCAATACTTTGGGTTATTTTAGAGTATTGTCTTAACAAACAAAATGTTTTGGTCTGTAATATTTCAGAAGGCAAGAATGTAAGGCAGCCAAATAAATCATGGTCCACAGTAAAGGAGGATCTGCATGTGCTGTCAAGCCATTTAAAAGGAATGTGTGTGTGTGTGTGTGTTATTTCATCCTATCATCATCTGACGCCTGTTTAATCTGCCGTGAGTGCACCATCGCCCCAGCCAGCAACTGCTGCTCCAGGGCAGCGTGCAAGTCTGAGCCTCCGAGTTCCAGCAGGGGCTCCAGCCCAGGAACCCCTTTGGACCCTTCAAAATCCTCCATAGGAGGTGCTGCCTCTTTGGGTCCCAGTGCTCTACGCTTCCGTCTCAGATCCAGGTCTCCCTGGTCCCTCACCTGCTCATGGGAGCCCTGCAGACGAGATGAGGCTTTGATGGTGTTGTCTACCGGCCCTTTTCCGGGCTCTGCCTGAGCCGGAGCATTTTCTTTGAGGTCCCTACCTCCTTTTTTCATAGCTTCACCAGGTCCTTCCTCACCCTCGTTTGCAGCTTTTTCGGCAGATTTGGCTTCTTTGACTGGTTGCTGCTGGGCGAGCCTCTCCTGAGCATCCTCCCCCTGCTGCTCTTTCTTCACTCTCTCAACCAATTCATTTTCTGCTTTCTGCAGCTCCTGCTGGACTCTATCCTGTGCAGCTTTCTCCTGTGCAGCTTTCTCCTCCAGCACCTGTTCCCTGGCTAGCTTCTCTCTTGCTTCCCTTTCCAGTCGTTCTTTTTCTACTCTTGCTTGAACTTCTTTTTCGATCCTTTCCTTCTCAGCTCTCTCCTTCTCTAACTGCTCTTGTAATGCGAGTTTCACCTGTATATTCTTTTCCAGCTGCTCCTTTTCCAGCCTTGCCTGCACTTCTTGCTCTACCTTTTCCTTCTCCAGTGCCTTTTCTTTAGCCATCGCTTCCTTTATAATCCTCTCAACTTTTTCCATCTCCAGTTTTGCCTTAATTTCTTTTTCCAGTCTTTCTTTCTGAAGGATCTCCAGTGTCTCTTTTTCTTTATCAATGCTTCTTTCTACATCTTTCAGGTTTGCTGCTTGGTCATTTTGAACCACAAGCTGATGGTCATCCGATCCCTTATTTCCTAATGGCACACCCCTCGCGCCCAGCTCCCTTTGGTTATGGGAGTTTCCTACAGGTGCAGCTTCATCATCCTCCTTGTAAGCTGCTGGAGCAGCTACTTTAACAGCCTTGATTTGGGCATCATTATCACCATCAGGTACCTGATGTTGGGCATTAGCAGGAGCTCCTCCGGGCTGCTGAGCACCAGATACCTTCTGATCTGATGCCTGACCTGGCTCCTTGAGTTTAGCTCCTTCACCTTCCTCCAAATGGATTCCTTTATCCATCTCACCATCACCAGCAGCTCCTTTAGGTTATAAAAAGAACAGAAGAATGTGATATCTGTCCACTCTGCACAACATATGCTCGCTTGTTAGCAAGCTGCTTTTGTATCTACATTTAAAATAATATAATCTGACTGCTTTTTAGAATTAATTCATTAGATTATTGCAAGAAAAGAGAAAATTGTGAAAGTGGTGATGTGCATTTGTGGGTCTTTTTTAGGCAGAATTATCTCAGAAAATAGCTCAAATAAATGGATTTACATGCAGGTTTAAGCCAAACTGTCAATCAATCCATCAACCTGGGACACACTGTGTTTGCATTAGTGTGTAGAGATGTGTGGGGCAGCTCTGGCTACACATGTAGCTTACCATAACCCAGTATGGATAAGGAGTGAATAAATAATGGATTTAATGTAAAAGCACCATATATATTTAATCCATCATTATAAATAAATAGCAACAAACAAGAACAAAAACTAAGAAGAGAAGGTGAAATTATCTGCCGGCTGGACCGTTTTAGGTTAGAGTTAAAATGGGTCCAGTAGCCCCTCCCCAGTTGATCTGGGTCCCTTGTCTAGTTTTAAAAACCTATTGTCACCAATTTGACAAGAATTTTGAACTAGTCCGTCAGATTAAATCCACTTAAAGTTGAGCTTTTTTTAACCTTTGTCAACTTGTGAAGGCAAAATCGTTTTGAGACAGTAATCCATGCCTTCAACACCTCCCGGCTGGATTACTGTAATGCACTTTAGTCAGTCCTCTCGCTCATGTCTCTAACTCGTCCAAAACCCCGGTGCTTGTCTTCTGGTTGGAGCATGCAAGAGAAACCATATTATGCCTACTCTAGCATCGCTTCACTGGCTGTCTGTACATTTTACATTTGTTGTTACATTGTTACATTTGTTTTTGTCTTTCCATAGTCGGGCCCCTCTGCACCGCTCTGAGCTGCTGTCCCCATAATTGTCAGCTCAGTGCCTCCGATCAGCTCATCAGCTCCTTCTGGAGGTACTGAACACCAGGTGGAAGCTCAGAGAGGACAGAGCCTTCAGGGTCGCTGCTCCAAAATTATGGGATTCTTTCTACAACTTAGAGAAGCCGTATGACGGCTCATTTTTAAAACCCACCTGAAGATTTTATGACCTGGCTTTCGATCCAGCATGAGACTCTGTGTTTAGTCATTTATTTTTTCTTTTTTAAATTTAATATTTTAAAAAAACTTAAATGTTTTACTACTATTATTCTAATTTCATTCTGCACTTTATCTAAAAGTTTTACTTCTATGTTCAGCCCTTTGCAGCGACTGCCACTGTGTTAAAGTGCTTTGTAAATAAAGTTGAGCTGCATTAAACATGAACATGTCAGACGGCACATCATCCCTTGCACACGTGTATCCAAGAACTCCATCGTTTAGCAGACTGAAACATTATTTGGCCTTTTTTTTATATCCTTTAACTATGAATCTTCTAAAACTGGATGTTTACAGTTTACAGTCAATCTAAATATTGAAAAATGTTAAAAGGCACGGGGCTCTTCTGTATTGACATGTCATCCTGGCACAATATACACACCAGCAGGTTGTTTTTGGTGAATTTCTTTGTGTTGTTCTTCTATGACAGCCAATAATTTTTCCTGTTGGTCAAGAAGTCTCTTCTGTTGCTGTTGTTGCTCTTTGATCACCTGCAGGAGCATGGCATGGTCAAGCTGGCCTTCTGCAAGAAAACAAGGCTATTCAGTTAAAAGCCACTGAAATGAACAACCTGCTTAGAGAATAATGACATAATAAGGAGGGTTCTGGGTGAGAGGATTAAAGAAAAGAAACAATAAAACACATCTCTAGAAAGCAGCCATTAAAATAAATTGCTTGGCAAAATGGCAGCTGTTAACATTCACAAATTATATTAAGACATTTTTACACTGGCAAATAATGAAGACATAAACAAATGAGTACAATCAATAAACTAGTGCATGTACAGGAATTTGTCAATAAAAAGAGATAGGAATTTTTATGATAAAGGGCAGAAAAGGTAAGATGGTATTCATACCTGCAACCAGCTTTTTTATCACTGTGATTGGAATCCAGCAGATACAGAGAGGAAAAAATAACAAAGGGGAAAAGACGGAGGACAGAGAGGGCAACAGTAAACAACAGAGTGTGGAAGTCAACAAGCATTAGGAGTCAGGTAGAGAAGTCTTTAAAAAACAAAAAGCCACAATCAGCCAGATCAGATCATGAAGATGAGATAACACAAGATAAAATAAGCAAAGTGAGATGAGGAGAAGGAGTGGCGTCAAAAGTTTCAAGCACACCACAGTCACACACTTTAAAGCCCTTTTTAAACAGCCATTATAAGCCAAATGAATATTAAGTATAAAAAGTGTTTTAGTAATAATCTACACTGATCATTACTGCTAATTTTCCACAAAGTTTGAATCTTTAGTTAAAAACTTTCCCACGCTGTTGATAGAAAAGAGAAATCCAGTGCAATACTTCTGATAAAGCATCCTAAAGAGAAAACGTGCTTGCTAATATGAAATCTGTATGAAGATAGAAGCTGCACAAAAATAATTTAATTATCTGCTCAATTTTAATCATCTACCAAGTCACAGGATTTTATTTCTCCCATACTTTAATCAACTGAAACTGCTGGGTTTCTCGCCACTTACCATCCATTTTCTCATCTGCTTTGCTGTCGGCAGCTCGGATCTCGACTTGATGCTCTCCATCAGAAAGTGAAGCTGAAAAATCACCAGATATGGTTAGCTCAGAGTTGCACTTTTCTAAAGTTGTCTTCATCCACATTGTTGCTTTAAACAAGTTTAGAACATTCACCTTTTCCATCCACAACTTTATCAGCTTGTGCCGCTCCCGCCGGATTGGCAACATCTGCTGCATGAGAATCTTTAACAGGACTGAGCTTTTCCACGTCCTTCATGGCTTCCTCCTTCTTTTTGCCTTCCTCTGCAACAGGTTTCTCCAGCACCTCATTGGACAAGCCCTTTTCAACAACTTCCTCCTTCTTCACAACAGCGTCTGCATGTTTCTCATCCTCCTTGCCAACTTTTATGTCCTCTACATTTGGAGCGGGACCTTGCTCCTCAGCCATCTTGGGTTCTTTCTGGACGCCTTCTCCAGGAGGGATGACTTGCTTTTTGTCTTCCTCCAGCTCTGCCTTGTTTTTCCTCGAGTCTACTTTGACTTTATCATGAGGTATAGGTGGTTCATGGCGATGGGCCTCTCCCTCTGGCAATACGACACCTGGATTATTAGACGATGCTGATTTGACACATCTCATGATCACCTGCTGCTCTAGTTTATGATTTTGATTCCTTACCACCATCAGGATGGTCCAGCTGAACCACTTCCTCCTTCTTCCTTTCAGGTATTTCATCTTTGATCTGGGGAGCTTCGGCCTGGTCCTCAGGCACTGGTCTCACCACCTCCACCGGGGGAAGATTTGGCTTTTGTATCTCCACTGGGTTCGTAACTGGAAACTTGTCTGCACAAACACAAACCATGGTCTTTCAAAATACTGGTTGTTGCCTAGATTTGATAGCATATTGTCTTATATTGTCATATAATTATAACTAAATTTGCCAATCTTTTAGTGATTTATCACTTTTCTACTTATGTTAGGAACCGTTGCTGATTTATTTCAGTTAAAGGCATATGACCAAAGGCAGAGGCAAATGACCTAAATCTAAGTATTCTGCCTCATTTCTGTCCTCGTGTGGGCAGAGTTGCATTACTTTACATCGAATTTGCAAAATATTCATGGCTAGCCATTAAATTTAGCGTTCTTACACACATTAGCTGCTTGTTTTAAAAGAAAAAAATGAACATTTCACTAGAACTGCACAATAATATCCACTAGATGGCAGCAGATGTCATAACTGGTATGCCTGGAATCCTTATTACATTTTAATAGAGGAGAAAGGAAGATAAATAAAAACAGAAACAGAAGACCAGGAAACAGGTGCACAGTCCATGTGGGCTTCATCTGGGGCAATTATAGAAAAAAATCAGAAGAAAGGAAGCTTGAGGCACCAGTTTCCTGGTGTTAATCTGCAGGCTAGAAAAAAGAAACCTTTGTTTAAGAAGAGAAGACAGTGCAAGCTTAGGATGAAAACAGGTTTCCCTGCCTTCTCGTTTCACAAAAAACTGTGGACATTATTTCTAAATATTTCCTACAAGTCTCATCTCCATTTCTTTCATTTCTCCCCAAACTCACATCTCTCCCTACTCCTTTATATAGCCACAGCTTGCAGACATTTTATAGCTGCCACAGGAGATACATGGGGGAGAAGGGGGTGAAGACAATGTATTTTAAGGTGGAAGAGGGGGTGGCACGAGAAATGAACAGAGGCAGAAGGGTGGAGAGGAATTGCTGGAGTTTGAAGGGCATCAATCTTGCCTCATCAATGTCAAGCACACAGCACTGCTTTCAGATATTATCAAGAGGTTATCTCCTCACCCTGCCTGTCTGTCTATCAGTCACTCTGTCTCCATCTCATCTTTTCTTCTGAGACAGATAACACAAACCCTTTCTTCTGCTCTGGCTTTGTGCTTTTGTTTTAGCCTCACTGGTCCTTCGCTTCTGGTTCACATTCTCTTTACACTGCTCATTTAGGCTGTCGTGCCAGTCCGTGACTTTGAAAATAAAACAAGAAATAAACATGTCTTTTGTATTGCTGATGCCTTTTACAAGAAATGATTACGTGCAGGACTGCTGTCCAATCTCACACACTACAGAAAACCACGCAGGCTGAGGTAAATGTTTCCATGGCTCATTAGTAAACCACTTTCATTTATAGTCCATCAACTGGGTAAGTGTCTGCCAGCCATTAGAGGAAGTCATGATCTTTACCATCCTGTACACCAAGTTCTTGTCGTATCAGGCTGCTCCTGCCTGGTGCTGGGGGAGGAGGAGCAGCTTGGACCTTATAGCTGGGACCACTGGCCGAAATTGAGAGGGTGGTAAAGGTGCTGATCAGCAGGATTCCCAGGCCAACAAAAAGCACCAGCTGTGTCACACAGAGACGTACGACAGCTCAGTAATGATGATTTAACACATTTACTTAAAAATAAGAACAGGGGTAGTCTTTATCACCTGAGAGATGATGCCATTCTTCTGGATCTTTCTGTAGATGAGAGCAGGACATATGAAGCATATGAGACTTCCCATGGTGGCTCCAGTCAGACCCAAGATGGTTTCCACTGATGAGAGAAAATACAGTGTTTCCAGACTACAGGTGAATTTAGGCTGGGGGTAAATCAGCTGGTCTCATGGTGTATTTGTAGGAACAAATAAACTGTTCGTGTGACGATCAAACGTTGTTAGAAATATAAATTAAAAAGTAATAGTTTATGGTTAAACTGCAAAAAACAAATTGTTGACGAGCATTAATGAATAAACTGTTGAAACAGGAGTTCAGGGATATAACATGGAGCTTAATAAGTGTAGAAGTCAATCCAGGTTGTTTTTCTTCAGTTACTGTATGTGACACAAACTTGACCTTTGTTAAACCAGAGGTTAAAAAAAGAAAAAGAAAACTCAGAGTATCTGTGTGCTCTGATCTACTTCTGCCAGAAGAAACTTTCACCAGATCTAAGTCTTTTATTGTTTGCTACACTTATACCAGGCTGTGCCATGCACAGCTGGCACCATTCACTGCACACTGCTCCTGGCAGTGAGCAGCAAGTCCTGGCCCCACCCATTGCTCCGGGGATCGGCCTGCTGGGCATCGGGCCCGGAAACCCATCGTTCATCCAGAGGACGGACACCATATTGTTCCCCTCAGATTTAGTGTCCTTTCTCCCTGGGGTTCTCACTTCCTTTCTCCTCAGTCTATTAGTCTGATTAGATACACAAAGACCAAGGCAAACGCACGCACGTGTGTGTGCACGTGTGTGTAAGTGTGCTTGTGTTAACCTAATCAAAAGTTACACTAATGATGAGAGAATAAGACTAAAACTAATGCTAACCTTTACATTTCTACCATGTTGGAGCTGTTCGAGACTTACAGAACCTAACAGGAAGCTAGTGATGATGTGTGCACAAACTTGTGTTTGTGTGACTGTGCATGTGTGTATGAGAGAAAGAGGGCAAGTCTGGGAGAATAATAGCCCTATCTACCTGTCAGCCCATCTAAAGGGAGATAAAAGTTAGGGCCCTGATTTAAGGACTGTGTTAGACTGTGACAGTCACTGACTCGTAAAGTCACATTCACACACATTGTAAACCTCTCCAGCCACCACGCCCACATAAAGGAACACATGCACCTTAAAGACCTCCGGGGAGCTGCACACATACGCACATATATATGATTTTAGTCCATTCAGTCTGTGCACAATCATTCACACTCATGCACGCACAAAGGATGTACCATTGGGGATGAGAATGCCTCCCAGCATGGTGCCAAAAACAATGCAGAGGGTGATCATCTTGAAGCGCAGAGGCGGCATGTAACCTCCAGCAGCAAATGTCCCATCTTTCTGCTACGAGGCAGAAACAGTGTGAGGGGTGTGAGAAAAGACAAAGAAAACATATCCTACCAAAACTAAGAGCTTAAGATGCTTTTAGGCCTTAATGACACGTTGTGACAAGATCAATTCTGGTTTTATCAACCAGAATAAGTTATTAGGTTTCACACTAAGTGTTATACTATAACACTTCCCCCACTAAAAAGTATATTACTATAACAACAACAACAGGTACTTCTAAATAAATAAATAAATACTTCATTAATCCCTAATGAGAAATAATAAATGTGGATTTGGCAGTGATTTGCTACTGTCATCACTTTTACATCAACACAAGTTTCATTATTTATCATTTTGTTTCAGACCATATAAACAAACAAAGACTTCTCTAATGCAAATATATAAACAACCCTAGTACTGTATGAGCCCCACACTCAGGAAACATTTTAGCGGTGTTTGAGCTCACCTGTTGCTCAAAAAGCATGGTGTTGATAGCCTGGCGGCAGGGTAAAATCATCATAGGAAAACCGACAGCCACAGACATCATAAAGCCCACTCGGATCATTTCTGTCACCAGGTTGGAAGGAAAGTTCATTAACACGTTGCCTGCAATGTTTTCTGTGAAGCTGACGTAGCCAAAGAAGCCCACCTGGAGCGTTAAGGGGGAAAAAAGCAAAGAGAGGAATTAAGTATAGATGAAGGTTTATGCTTACATTTAATGGTTCACATTAAACATCTGATGAAAAATGATTGAAGCCACACAAACACTCGTTTTGTCACGAAGGAAACATGAAATATTTCACTCTTTAGGTTTTGATCTGAGAGAAGTTGAAAAATAAAATCTCTCACACTGATCTCAGTGTCAAGTATAATGTAGCATTTAGCAGTGGCTGGTGTGTGTGCGCGTGTGTGTGTAGACGTACGGCTCCACTCACAGTTATATAGAAGATGGTGACCACATTGAGAGCTGAGGTGAAGATGGTGCTCATGCGTTTCACTGACGGCTCATCCAGGCTGTCGTAAGTCGGCAGTACCTGCCTGTATGAGACGTGCAGTCCAGAGAAAAAGTAAATAAATATTCTCTTCATGCTGCAAGACGGAACACCAAACCTATACAGTTATATGCAACGTGCTGTCACAAAACTAGTCCACTTTGACCAATAGTTCAACAACCAGCTCAAACGGATCCTTTCTTTAACATTTACCCCTGCACTGCCACTATGAAGAAAAAGACCGTTTTACATTATAATGAATGATGAATAATCTCTCACAACTTTTTCATCAACTCATTCTGATCTGATCTGATTTTTAACAACTCTGACCAATAAGAACAATAGTAGATCTACAGGTGATCACTTTTATATTTGGGAGAAAAATATGACTTCATCATCACAATGCTCCACATATGCTTATTAATAATTTATTTTCTTTAAAAAAAAACTAATTTAGTCTCTTTAAAAAACTGACTTGGTTCATTATAGACTGCATAAAAGTTTCCTGTAGATCTAGTGCAACTGCAGTTTACATACAAATAAAACAACACACATTTGTGTGTGACAGCACTTGCATGAAATGTAATAGCATGGCAGCGATGTATGTATGAAACATTACCGGTGCGTGGGGCTTGTTATACATATGTAACACAGAAATGGTGGCAGTAGTGAAGGCTGGTTGAGGCTCAACCTGAGATTACTGGTCTGTCTGTTAGGCCAGGTGTCTGTCTCCCACCATCATTTCCTGCTCTGAGCTGCAAGAGAGTGGGCATGCAGAGGGGTCCATCGGCACATTAACCAGTAAATTTACAGGCCTTATATAGAACGGTGAGCTCCTGACAGGTTTTAGAGCATTATAAACTTTCTTGGCAGACTTCTGCGCACCTCCTTTTTCTCATACAAAAGGGGAGCCGTGGAGCAGAAATGAGAAAGGGAGCAAGGAGCAATAACTTTCTCTGGCTCTTGTCCTCTTCTCTGCCTGTCTCACTTTCACACATTGGTTTTATTAGTGAGTGCTGTCCCATGATGCTTTTCTTTGACGCTTGTTTAATTAAAAAAAACAGGAAATCTTATAGCCAAGGTTAAATAAAAAACGCGATATTGTTAACGCAGAGCTAAAAACTCAATATTTCGGACTCTGAGGCTAACATCCTCTGTACTTAAACAGGACATAAGTATTCCACCATGCAGCCTTTTATTTTTACCTTCTTCCAAAAATGTTTTTTCAGCGGTGCACAGAACGTTTCCTGAGATCCATCAGGATTGTTTTATAGTTTGTGTTACCATGTCGTCTCATGACTTTTTAATTTAGGTCAAATCTGTGCAGAAGACTGCATCAACTCTCCAGAGTCTGCTAAAGGTGTTTCTATTCAGGAATCTCTCAGTCAGAATCTCAGATCATGTTTTTTTGTCATCCAGAACTCAAATCTTGCCTCCTCCTCTCCTGGTTAAAACAATTCATTACCTCCTAACTAAATGAGGAAGCAGCAATCTGAAAATGCTTTGATTTACACCAACACTGTGAACAGTTGCTTTATTTGATCTGTTTTAGGAGTGCAACTACTTCCGGGGTAACATTTTGGGAAGAGGTTTGAAAACAACTTTACTTTAGTATCAAGTTTTAAAAGATGTCTAACAAAACTATCTGGTAACTAGGATCCAGCAAAACTTTTTATTTTCAAATTAGGCTCTGACACTTTAGCAAAAGTTACTACTTTACAACATTATATTATTAGTTCTTAAAACAGATTTTAAAAAGCTTTATTATTGAATTAAGTCTTTTGGTTTCCCTACAATCTCCTGAATTTTGAAAGCCATTGTATCCTGACCAGAGCATCACAGAGAAGCCTTTCCTCTCTCCCATCATGATTTTACTACAGTTGTCTGTTGTGAGCAAACTGTGCCACATTATTCAGATATTTAACCAAAAGAGGAAAAAAAGGAAAACAGAGGCCAGCACTCTTTCTGTCATAATTGTGATGTTAGGTAATGTTTTAAATGAAAGTAAACACATTTCATGAATGTAATAAAAATCCAATGTGCTGAGAGCTGTTTAATCAGCCTGTGAATACATCAGTGTGTCTGTAAGATGGCGGCATTCCAATGTGTTGATTAGTGGTTTGGCTTAAGCTGCCTGCCGCCTAACAGAGTGCTGTCTCGCTCAGCCTGACCACAGGCCAAGAAATCACCCTGCCAAACATCACTTAGCACAACTAGTGGGGACAGACGTACAAAACACACAGTTAAAAGCAGGAAAACTGTGTACTTTCTTCATTTTAGGTGGCATGCATATGCCTGCCATGCTATAATATTTTGTTGGTTTTGAGTGAGTACATTTATTAAAGCTGAGTTTTGGTCTGTGAGCTTGAGTCAACTATTCGTATCACTTACCTTGCCCACTCTCATGCAAATAAAACAATACACCACCCAAACATTTGGGTCCCTAATGACCACACTGTAACGCACCCTTCATCCTTCCCCGGCACTGCATTGAAATTAAAATAAAAAAAACTACTTTACCCACCAATGTCCCAACTGACACTACATGCTGCCCGCAACCCACTCACCTCATAGCAAACTCAAATCATAGAGGACAGAAGAAAAAAGCCAGTGATTGAGCATGCAGAAGTGAAAATGAAGGAATGAATACATAAAGTGACCCAGAGAAGATTTGATTTCTGCATTCACTGCAGGAAAAGTCCACCAGGCACCAAGATAGTACTTGATCTATAGGTCTACATTTAAGTAGCTAGTATTTTGCAACTTTTATTGTTTGTTAAGTCACTCACTCCATGCACTATGTTACAAGCCTTCAGCTTATGTTTTTTAGACATCCTCTCATCGTAACTGCCAGATTGTTTTATGTCAGTACTGCAGAAAAAACAAAAAGCAGAGCAAGTCTCAGGTTAATGCTACAATAGCAGAGGTGGATGAGCAAACTATGAAAAGCACAAGAGGCAGTTTCCCGTAGCAACAAGACATGCCTTATCATCCCATCTCCTCATCAAATCAGAGTGTCTACTTTACCTGACTCCAATCCAAACCCTTCACTTTGGCTTAAGGAATGCTGTGAGTACACATGCACTTATTATAAAGTTTGCTCGGTTTCAACATGCAGAAATGGAAGATCTTATTCATAATGTCACTTTGAGGAAAGATTCATGAACATTTTAAGAAGTACGGTCAGATTTTCTACATCTAAATTTGCCTCCAGCTTTAGCCTAATTTTATTACAAAATCCAGAGCAGGTGGAAGGGCATGAAGAGTACTTACGACTGGCAGGCGAAGGCCATCCCACAGATGGGAAGGCAGCGAAACACACCCTCCCAGCGCACCACATTGACCTGCCCTAGCCACCAGCCACTGACCAGCCCATGTTTGAACGAGGACAGCACCATCTGAGGGGAAGGAGGCGGGGAGGGGTCGGGGTTACAGCCCAAACCAAATGACGATAAGTTGGGGGAGAACGTAAAGAGGGGAGGGCAGCTGCACCCATGTTTCCAGCTCACAGACAAATAATGAAAGAAATGAATAATCAGAGAAATAAGAGACGGAAATGACAGAAAAACTCATACTGGGAAAAAAAACCTGCGTAGCTGAATTTAAAAAAAAACTTAGAGATAAAGATGAAACAAAAATGTATAAATTAAAATCATAAATCAGATAAAAGTGTTACTGGAGTTATTTAGGCAATTTCACAGGTTTTTCACCAGCATGTGTTTCCTATGTCTTGCTCCTTTCATTGTCTGAAAAACATCCCTCCAGCCTGCCACACACAGATTCAGGCAGCTCATTTTGGGTGTGGAGCACAGGTTAGAGGGCAGCAAACATTTTCCCTTCACCACGTTATACTACTCTGCCTTATTACTACTGCCACCAAAGACACACAGCCACAGAGGTCGAACGAACCCAACCAGAATCAAAGGTGAAAAATGAGGATGAGTGGGAGAGGAGTCGGCAGACAGACCAGGTAGGTTGGAGGGGCTTTGTAAAAAGGGGAGACACTAGGCTTCTCAAAGTTACCACCCCTCCCCACTGCCATTATAGTGCTGTAATTTTGGGGGTGGTTTCATGGTTTACTTACGGGTGACAGCAGAAGGTTGTGGCGATAATGGGAAGGCACTGAATGATGCCTTTGAAGCGCCACAGGTGAACCCGCTCTACCCAGGAGCCTGAGATTATGCCGTAGCGCAGAGATGACAACACTATCTACAGCATCGGAAGCAGAGAAGGTGGCGGGGAGGGATGGAGGTGCACTCACGTAGGGTGCAGGGGGTGAGAAAGGTTGGCAAAGGAGAGTGAAAAAGGCAGACGAACAAGAGAAGAAACAGAGGAAGAAAGAACAAGGAATGTTACAATGGTGAGAGGAGAAAGGGAAACAAGTAAGGGTGGGATAAAAAGAGGGAGGGAGGGAGATACATCACTGTTAGAGAGTTAAGGGGTTTAGGCTCAGCCAGGCCGGACCTGGATCCAAAGCTAGATACACCACACCACTGTTCTAGGTTACAGCATGCCACAGGACACAGAGGGAATATGAACAACACTGTGGAAGCAGCACTGCAGATGTGTAAAAACAGAGCTGTACACACATCGTCTGTGTGCCCACTCAAAGAGTAAATGAGCCAAATCATGTGAGGCAGAAAAATGCTGCTCGACCCTCTCAGGATCTAAACTTTTTGGTACGTTGCATCTGTTGTGACCAAAAAAACTACAAGACTAAAATTCTACCCCAAAAACTTTTAACAGACTCATGTTCAACAAATAACACGAGCTGTATAATTTACATTAGACTTTAGCATTACAACAATTTGCATAAGAAAAAACAAACACTATCATTTGCTATTGTCTTTGAGGGATTACCAAAAAACATAAAGCTCAGACTTCATTCACTTGTTTCATTTGTAAATATCTAAAATGTGTCTAAAGGTCATTTCCAGGTTGTGTTTTTGCAGAAATGAGCCATTTTCAGTCCATCAAGAAGCAGTGTAGCAGCTGTTTTCTGTAAAAAATGATTTAGCATGTGCTTTAAATGAGGAGCAAGACAATACTGTATCGTTAAGGAAACAAAGTTCTGTATGATGGACAAATAAGGAAGAATTCACACATAATACAAAAAACACACTTTTCCAAACAAGCTGTGAAATGATGAAATGCTTAACCTCAGGTTATACATTACTTTGTTAGCACCAGCCAAACATTTGGCCACTCCTACCCAAAAAAAATGAGTGGGCAGTTGTGTCCAAAATTTTGATTGGTACTGTATGTCAAGAAAACTACAAACAACATACATACTGTAAAATAAAAATGCTTTAAACATATACAAATTTAATATTAAATATGCCGTCAGTTCAAAATGCTGTAAAAACAATAAAATTACCACAAAGCTCATCATTAGGTTGCATCGTCAACAAATCATTTAAACTGGTTTTAAAAGTGGTGTAAAATATTAAAAGCATCAATTAAAACCTCTGCTTGGTTGTTTCTCTGTAATAAACTAAATTACCTTTAGATTAGCCCTGAGAATATGTAGCTTCTGCCATATAATAACTGGATTTAGCTAAATAATCACCTTTCTCAAAGAGTTTTACAGAGCAGACTTCCTGTCATTACAAAAGATTACAACTGGATGCATCTCTGACTGCGTGACAGGGGCCTTACCGTGAACATGAAGAGGGTGTAGAAGATGAGAGCCATAGCTGAGAAGGACTGGATAGTTGACATCATGTTCCTCTGCAGACTTAGAGGGAGTACGATGAACAGAGACACGGCAATCAGCAACAGCACACGGAAACTACCTGTCACCTTCACAGAACAGAACCACACGTTGATACAACCATTTCTTATTGTCGTACCATCATTTAAAGACTCTAGTAACCGTTACTTGCTAAAGGGTTTAGCTATTTTTGATGACACAAGACCAAAATCAAAAGAAGCAGGTGAATCAATAACACGTTTTGATTATAATAATATAGCAAATGTATAGATTTAGAAATGTGTGAAGCAAATATTGATCACAAACCTGTAGACCCAACAGCTGCGCGAAGAAATTTGAGCCCAAATCCGCAATGACAACATAGAAGGCAATACAGGTCCCCAACATCAAACCAATCATGCTGTAAGGACAGAAAAACCTAAATGTTACCCGTTTATGGTGTCAGACCCACATCTGTTAGAGTTTCTTTTAGGTAACATCTTCTGATCTATAAATGATACCAAAAGTCCTTTATTGTTCCAGTGTTTACATATCTGCATTCCTTTCCATTAACTAATAAGAACTTACCTAGTCTCAACCAGCATTTTTCCTGATTTCCCATAAGCGTGGAAGGCTGCAGAAAGGAAATTAAACACCAAATCAGTCACACACCAGTGACCTAAAAACAATTTGTTTTTGTATAACTATGTTGCTTCAGTTTCAATGGCACATTTGTGATTCACTGTGTGTATGCCTGTGCAATAGATGCAGCTAAATGCTCGTCATCTGGTTCATCCATTTAGCCTGAGTCAAACAGGAAGTGACTGTGTCAAAAGTTACACTCTGCATACACTTTCACTCACCAAGTCCAGCGTAGGTTCTTCGTTTGGTGTTGCTGGCTGTGTGGACCAGGAACATGCAGGACTTGTGGGTCATCCACGAACAGAAAAACAGCAACAGAGTTCCCAGCACAATGCCACACTGTAAGAGGGAGAGAGGAATGTCACCACATTACGTTCAGATACGGTGTTAAAATCTGTTAATTGTATAAAAAGGAAAATCTCTAAATTTCACAATATACGTTTCTACATAAAAACAAAACCATTTAATGACTCATTTTTTAAAGTAATAACTAACGCTGTTAGAGCTGATACAATTTTAGATAACACATGGTCACCTTCATTTAAATGTAAACATATTTCATCCTGAACTTCTTTTCAAAAGTCTCAAAATTACATAAATTAACAATTAATCATGTCTAATTACACAGTAATGTGACAAACCACAATAAATTTGTCAATCATAATCAGAAGGTAGTTCTAGTAATAATAATGTGTGTCACTTGTGTTATTTATTTTATCTAACAGGTTACCTTGTGCTGGTAACCTATTAGATAATATTTTAGAAAAAAATCCTGCAAAGTGCAAGAACTAACTGGTTTAACGAGTGAGTAAAAATAAAGTATTACTTCCACCCAAAATGTGGTCTTAAAAATTAATGTGCTTCATTGGTTGACTACACACACAAAGCCCCAACGGAAGACCTTTTACTAAGCAGCCACAAGTTGAGGTGTTAAGATGTCGTAGTTGACATCCTTATGTTGTTTAATAATAAAATATAAATTTCATGTGCTTTTATAAACAATTATACAACTCGAAAAACAACAAGCATCTTATGAACAGCTTTTTATAATAAAAACTGATATAAAAAGGGATTTTTAAAAGGGTTTAAAGGATGCAGTGCCTAATTAGCACGTATAATTCATAGGATAGTAAAGAAGATTAATGAAACTTGTGTTTATTTCTTTGTTGCAAGAATGCATCTTGCCTATAAATTCTTATACCGTTGGAAGATTTAATTCTCTTTTAAATGGTGCTATAATTGCAAGGAAAACTGATTTATGTAATGAGTAGCAGAGTTATGTGAGCTGCACCCATGAAAAGCATGCAAAACATTTTTGTACCAATGCAAAATCTGCGTAATCTTCTACTGATGCATGTTTGTAGTTGTTTATTACATTTGATGATTGAAGTCTGGAGAAAAATGTTTTAATGGCAGTTTAACAACTACTGCATTTAACAAGAACGGCTCTCAGTACCATGTAGAAAACCATACACAGCCATAACAAGCTGGTCACACACTGCTGCAGCAAGGCATCTCTTTCTCTACGCAGTTATTCTGACATGTCCAGTTTGCCCCAGTTGATCCCACAAATGCTTAATGGGAGTAAGTTCAGGACTGCAGAAAGACCCTTTCATTCTCTCGTCTTAGCTGTTGAGAAGGTTGCCAAATAAACCCCACAATAAACAAAGAACATTTAGTAACAGCCCACATAATCAACTCTGCTGCTCATCCCACCCTTCAAATGTGGCAAAACCTTAAGGGAAAATAAACTAGCAATATTTATTAGTAAGAAGCATGATTGCTAAGTAGAAATAATGTGCCAGACATTAATTTCTTTGTTGTTGTGTAACATTTATAACACAAAAAGAATATAGTCTGAATTTACTGGTGCACGTTTTGCACATTTCCAAACATTTTACCTAAAATAAACATACAATAATGCCAAGCTGTTAAACTTATCATAAACCACACGAACTCGTTAGTATTTGTGGGAAGAGGGAAGATTTTTGCTGCTGCTTTGGCACTTTGTCGGATGCCCACCTGTTTGAAGCAAAACGGCATGGTAAGTACACTGACTCCAACGATGCTGTTCACCACATTCATTATGAGGCCCCAGTTGGATGCCGTCATTCTGAACCGCGTTTCTTCCTTTGGTTAAAACAAATAATGAGTGAGAAAAGAGAGACAGCTGCGCCTCTACAGCCACAGGTGAGGTGCAACAGTCTGGCTCACAACAGGACCTTCAGGCTTTTCAATGACGTGGCGCTCTGGAAAGAAACAGACACAACGAGGTCTGACACGTTTTCGCCTGATTTTTTCTTAAAACAAGAGGCTTAATAACACACACGCATGTTATTTTAAACTTAAAGCGCAAACTAATAAATCACATAGATTCAAATAATAGTTAGAAAGCTAACAGCTGTTAAGTGTTAATAGTTTTAAAAACCTTACCTTACTCTCCGCCCTCCACCCGCTTCCTTGTTTAGGTAATCATCGATATTTTCGAGACATTTATCATTACTTGTTAACAAGTACGAACTTCATATGTGTAAAACACAAACGTAAAACAGTAATAACAAATCCAAGTTGTTTGTTTCCCCTGAACGTGTATTCCGGAAGTAGAGATTACAGTCAAAGAGGCAACACAAAGTGCTGTTTCAGGACTCTGGGAAATACTAGAGCGCCAACTAGTGGTCACACAGTGGGATAGTTAGTGCCATTATCGGCTAGTAGTCCTTTTTTTTCTCCGGATACATTGTCGTTCAATTTCCCGTTAAATTCTTGGTTGTTGGGGCTAAGTGTAACAGTAGGCTATGGCAAACCACCTTGTAGCATGTTAAAAATACATTTAATTTCCTGGTGCACTCTTTAGTTGCTATAAAGCATCCTTACACTTTATTGTTCAATTTTTTAATGATATTTTAAGCCTCTCAGGTAGTTTGATTTATAAGTTTTTAGTTTTATGGCTTATTCTATATTCCAGTCATTAAGAAATAGAAGTCAAAAGATGAGGAAAAACAGATATACTTTAAAATGCTTGTACCATCTTCTCTCATCATTTTTATTCCCTGCAGGAATGATGATAATAAGAAGCCCACAACAAGGTTTGTGAAAATCCCACAACTCACAACTACAAAGTACAGGATTTTTTAACCCTGACTTTGTGTCTCTGTTCTTTTTGCATCATAGTTTACTCAGAATCTGTAGACGTGTGATCAAATTTTGATGACTTTTATAAACAGATTTGACACATTTTCTGTCGTACGGGTAATTTTACATGTCTAAATCAGCCTCTTTCTGGTATCATATTACAAACATTGTTTCTGTTTTTGTCATTTGTGATTTTTTTAAAGGTTGTCTTACATCTCTTTGATGCGGTCTAAAGTCACATTGTCTGTCTTTGTTTCTTCAATAATGTGTCTATTCAGTTACAATGCATATCTGTGGTTTTGTTATATGTTTCCTTTCACCTTTTTGTGGTTGTTCTCTCTTCATTTTGCCTTTGTTGACAAAATATGCCTCGTTGCTTCATGCAAAGTATTTAATTAATTTTTTGTCATTGACATGTCCCTTTCTGTATGTGTATTTTTTTTGCAATTTCACGCCTCTTTATAGACATTTAGTGTTATTTGACATGTTAACGGAATT